>BQKN01064825.1:891264-904678 GCA_022839385.1 Asparagus kiusianus
TATATCTTTTTTTCACGTAACCACCCTGCAGACTTTCCCTCTCTCTCTCTCTCCTCTCTTCTCTCTCACCCTCACGCTCCGCC
The DNA here is from genome assembly GCA_022839385.1 of Asparagus kiusianus. NCBI lineage: Eukaryota > Viridiplantae > Streptophyta > Magnoliopsida > Asparagales > Asparagaceae > Asparagus > Asparagus kiusianus. The sequence goes on from BQKN01064825.1 coordinate 891,348, forward strand.
CACGCCTCAGCCACCTCCTCCCGCTCCTCCCCCGTCCCCTCACCTCGGTCAACCCCTCAGCCCCGCCAAGCCGCCCTCAACTGCCCCGCAGTCACCATCTCCCTCCTCTTCCCATCAGCCTCGACGCCAGCTCAACGCCGACCACACCCATCACCAAACCCCGTCTCCCCTCGCTGCCGCCCTACACTACCGCATCGTCGTCCACCTCATCCCACTGCTACCCCTGCTCCTGCTCCTCTCCTCCCTCTACCCCTGCTCGCCTCCCCTGTCCAAATCCGACCGCATACAGCCACCACCAGCTTCTCTACTGCCGCAACTCCAGCCGCTCGTCACTCGTCCCCGCGCCTCCTTCCTCTACCTCTAACTTTTCCCTCTGGTCCGCCCAGCTACTCCTCCTTTGCCGTCGCGGTGCCACTGTCAAACACCGTCATCTCCCTCTCATCAGCCTCCTTACCATCCTCCGCCTCTCCCGCCCTTCCCCTACGCCGTCGTAGCCGCTCCACTGCCTCCAGCACTACCTCTCGCTACCGACGCCTCAACCCCAACTCCGACAGTCCCCTGTAGTCGCCGACGCAACTCCCTACAGCACCACTCTTCAGATCTGCTGCCAAACAGATTCGACGATCAGCTACGCACGTCACGGAAGCAGCAAGTAGCGACATTGCCGCCACGTCCACAAGCCCCTCGACCTCACAGGTAAGATCCTGCTTCTCTTGACTTGTCATTTCATATTAGATCTGTCATTAAATTAGTTGCATAGATTAGACTGTGATTAGTTATTATCTACGTGGATTGGTTGATGATAGATGAGAATAACTGATATTGAGAAAAAGATTATTTGAATTAATAGATTATTATATTTAAAGATTATTTTTAGAATTATTATAATGAGAAAAGAATTTATTTTGGAACAAGATTATTTCTGAATTACACAGATGCTGCTTATGATTTATGATTCTTAGATTTAATTATTTGACATGCTTTGATATCGTTGCACAGGATTGGTTGTATTTAATTATTATTTTCTTGTTGTGATTGAGAACCATTAGTAGTTCATGACTTAGTGGCTTTGCGCGTCATGAACAAGACTTAGTGACATAGGTGTGCGTTGACTAAACTTAGGAGGTGGACCATAGATCTATTGTAGGTCACGTTTGTTGACTTAGAAAAATAAGAAAAGTTGGGATGAGAAAGTCATAGTTCATGTGATCGGATGTGGTTATTGATGCATCTTCCAAACTCGCACCAGTGACCTGTTTCTTCAAGGAGTTGGTTTGTTTGGCCAAGTGGCCTATTTTGTCACTTTGGTCAGTGACCTGTTTCGTCACCCGAGTTTTACTTGAGTACGGACCAGGCCAAAATCGGATTACGTGTAGTCCTCTAGCAGCCTGTTTCGCAGGATTGGATGCACGTAGAGGATTTGTGAATAGTCAGTTATCTGATGATATGAAGGTTAACTCTATGTGAGATGCGGACTAGTGAGCTATTATAGGATGACTAGTTGTATGACCTTGATACTTGGTTGATTATGGATTCTTCTGATTGCTATACTCTAGTAGTGGATTGCATCTAGATTGTTAGATTTTCAGTTGCACGTTTCTATTATCATTACTGTTGTTGCATCTTTTATTACATTGGTCGTTAGACCGTTTCTATTCTTCTTTGTGGAATCTTGCCGTGTGCCATGCACGCTGATGTACTCCTGTTCTCTCGGTTTGTACGTCAGATTTGGAGGACGGACAAGTTCAGCAGGAACCAGAATATTCTCAGCAGGAGTGCTTTGCAGACAGAGCAGAAGAAGAAGCCGAAGCTTAGTTATCTCCTTTAGTTGTTTGATGGTCCTTGTTTGCTTTTGTAGCACTTTTCTTTTCTGCTTGATCAGTGTACTTTTATATTTTCCTTAGTTGGATTGTTTTGTATCAGAACTTGTTGACTTGAATATTGTCTGGGATGATGTTTTATTTATGATATGTATCATTTTATTCTGAGTTGTTTATTATATTCTCGCTACTGTGATCGGGGACCTATGCCTTCACTTTATATTGCTTGACACTTAGCGTATAGATTAAGTAGAAGGTCTAGTACATTTCCCCTTAGTCTAATATATTACGGGCTTGTTCACATTCCGATTCCCCGATATTTTGGGAAGCAGAGCATGACATCCACAAAATTGGTTAACTTTACGTTGTAGTTACTCATTTGATACACGTAACTATGGAATAAATCTCAAGCAAAAAATAGGAATTGAGATTGTATAATCTTGCAGGTAAATAAGTAATTGTTATTAGAGCTTCTCTTTATATTAAATTTAAAAGTAATAATTTAAATTATTAAGCACCAAATATTAGTTCATGTGAGAAAGTAAAGTAATCTATGGTCTGTATGCCTATCTAGTCCATCAATCAAACGTATTAAAATTATGATGACCACAGTTAAAATTATATGGTGGGTTCACATTAAATATAATTTATAAAAAGTACACTAAAGTCAAAATCCTTTTAACCACTATAGACATTGTTTGAAACTATTTGCATATATAAACTATACTTCTTAGGAAGAGTGATGTGCACTTAACTATGGTCTAATACATCTTAAAAACGACTTATTTTTCATTATCATTATTAATTGATGAATTTATGCATTACACTAAAACACAATGAAAATCTAGAAAACTACTAAAGAAACACCCTCAAAGATTTAAAAATTATAAAAAACACCCAAAAATTTATAATTTACAAATATATAAAACTATTAAACATTACACTTGAAATCAAGGAATTACAATAAAATCATTGAAATTTTTCAAACTTTGGAGGGGTAATTTGTAATGTACTAAACTTTAAGGGTGTTTTTTATAAATCTCAAATTTAATAGATTTTTAATTAGTTATGTTCTTTTTAAAAAAGTTATGGCTAATATTGATCATGAAAAGTATTTCCTAAACCTATCTTTTAAAAGGGAGTATGATATTTTTTGTAAATTTTTTAATTTTCTAAGGGTTGTTAGTAAGTTGGTATATTCATTTTAGTGTCTATAGGTTAGAAATTCCCATGGTGTTTTTTGAAAATTATGAACTTTAGGGGTTTTTTATAATTTTTTAAACTCATATACCATTTCTACATATTGTAAATTGTTTATAGACTATTTATAATTCCTTTGTTTTCAATTTACTAATGAGTTTGTAATTCTCAAGGTGTTTTTTTATAAATTTAAATTTTAAGTTTTGGTTTATAATTTTTAAACTTTAAGGGTGTTTTTAATAAATTATAAATTATGTATGGGATATTTGCAATTCCTATATTTTTAATGTATTGTTAGGTTTAACATTATTAGCATTTTTATAAATTTTATAACTTTGAGGGTTTTAGTTTGCAATTTGTTACAAATTTAAAGTGTCTATTGCAAATTCCATAAATTTTTGGGGTTTATTTATGTTATTTGTAGGTTTTTAGTATGTTTATAGGTTTGAAGTTTTCAAGATGTTTTTTACAAATTTTAAATTTTTAGTTGTGTTTTTGTAATTTCAAAACTTATGAGATATTTTCTCCAAAGTCAAAAAACTTTTAGTTTCTAGCTAGGATATATTTTTCAAATTTCTTATTAAATTAAAATAAGTAAAATTTATAATTTTTAAGAATAAACTTTTGAATTTGTAGGGGTGTTTTTGTAATTTAAAAAACTTAGAGGATATTTTTTACAAAGTCCAAAAAATTTTAGGTGCTGGCTAGCATATATATTTTTAGATTTCTCTGAGAACTAAAATAAGTAAATAATTTGAATTATATCAAACGTATCTCCTTTATCCAATAACATGTTATATATCATTATGAATAGGATAAATTATTTAATTAGCAATTCAAAGAAGATAGAATAATAAAAATAGATTAGGATAATAATGTAATATTCAAAAAATAAGTTAAGGGTAATATTAACTATGACAAGAATTTCTCGAACTCGTACTTTTAAAGAGAGTATGATATTATGAATTCTTCTCACCTATAGAACTTTTCGTAAACGTTAGTTAGGATTTAATTACTTAGGGGTTGTTTGTTTGCCTAAAAAAGAGGGAAATCAAAGAATAAGAAACCTATTTCTAAGGAAAAATTGTTTTGAGATTGTTTGGTTGGCTAAATAAAGAAGAAAATCAAAGAATGGGAGATGAGTTATCACATTATTATTGGATGACGTGGGTGATTATTTAAGAAAATTTGTTTTGAGGTTGTTTAGTTGGCTAAAAAAATAAAGAAATAAATTATAAGAAACCTATTTCTTGTAATAGGTTCTTTTCTTGTGTTTGGGTCATTCATAAAAATAAGAAAATAGATGAGATAAGATGAGTTGTCATTATATTATTGGATGATATGACTCACACTTAAGGAAATCGATTTCCTAGTTTTTTTAAAGGAAATGGGTGGCAATGAAATTTTAATGAGATGAAATGAGTTGTCACTATATTATTGGATGATGTGAGTGATTTTTAAAGATAAGATGTGATGGAGATGAGATGAGTTGGATGATGTGACCCATTTCTTGTGTTTGGTTTATTTTTAAGAGATGATTTGAGATGAGTTATGGGATAAAAATAATATTTTATTGGATGTTGTGGTGAATTTTAGGGATAAAAATGGATAAAAATAATATTTTATTGATTTTCATATACCCTTTTCCTTTTCTTGATTTTTAGGAAACCAACCAAACAGCCCCTTAATATAAATGTAGGTTTCGAAAAAACTAAAAGCCTTTGTGCTAAAATTTTGTCAGTATTTATTTTTCCACGTACATAGAAGTCCCTAGTGTTAATGACTAAGTTCCTAGTGTTAGGGAATGTTTGTATTAAGCCAAACAAACATTCGATAAATTTATGGAGCTTTGCTACATGGACCTAAAATATGAGACCAATAGGGGGGACAGCTGAGGTGTCCTCCTCCTTTGCATAATGAGCTGGCCATCATTAATGATGGCCAGCTCATTATGCAAAGGAGGAGAACACCTCAGGTTCCCACCTATTGGTTCCATATTTTGGGTCATTGGGGAATTTTTTTAGTTTATGCGTCACACAACTTATATTTTAAATAAATGATCAAAAGGTCAACAATAGCATATTTTTAATTCTTGTTTAGATCCTAAAAATTATACAAATATGTCATATCAGTCTTTAATTTAAGTTTTGAATATTTTATCTCTTGAAGTTAGTCATTAACATTTTTTTTAATTTCTTTCATGCCAACTAAATTCTCTAACATGGTTAAATCTTTTTAATTGGCTTACCTCCATTGGGTTCTCTATTAGGATTGGGATGACTCATTATTAATAAGTTAGTATGTGTTTCTTATTTGTCAAATGTTTTGATCCATAAAGTATTGATCTAGTACAATTTTCCAATTATTTTCATCTATATTTTGTTAGGGCGAATATTCGGATCAAATCTAGAGTTGATGACCTTTAAATAGAGGATAGGAACCATTTTTAACCTACTAGTTATTGACTCCAACCCTTATTTTAAAGTCATGATTTTTTTCTTATCCTGTCAAATATGAGATTATGCTCACATATTGATAACCTCAACATATTTTAATAATTGTTGCTTTAAGAGAGGGAGGGAGCATTTATTGAGGTTAGGGAGCTTCATGGGTGCTCTACTGGGGTAGAAGAGACTTCGATAAAGAATGAGGGAGCTACTTATGATGGAGGAAATGTAGAGAGTGAGAGAGATTGATTGCAGGAGGGTCCGATGGAGATCTAAAACGAACCACTTGGTGGGAGCATTGTTCCTCGATTGGAATATCACCTTTCTCTCAATTGGGATTGGCATTTCTCTAATCATTATAACATGATTTTGTATTTCTTTTTTATGGTGCTGCTCACTATTGTTGATGGAAGTTTATTTGTAATAGTCTATGTATTTATTTGAGGAGTTTTTGTCTTTACGCTCAATTGTTTATCGTGGTTTATCTTTAAACCTAACTACTTTTTTGTATTATTAAACTCAATCATCTTTATGTATTTACTCTAAAACTAATTTTTCAAATACAATACATACATATGTGGGGCCCTCTTAAATTGTTTCAAAAATTCTAAAGTTACCACCCATCCTCTCTCTCTCTCTCTCTCAACCCTTCTTCTTCTTCTTCTTATTTAATTCCCTCTCTCTTCCTTCACTCTCTTCTTTCATTCTTCCACTCTTATAAACCCATCATTAACTCATGTACCTCGTTAATGCTTAGGTTTTGATTGCTTGATTTTAGTAGAGATTTATCTCTTCTTCATGTTTACTCAATGACTAAATTTGTAGCATTAATTCCTCATTTTCTTCATCAAAATTATTTTGCATTATTATTCATGAATTCTCATAGTTGTATTATAGTTAATATGAAAGAATAATGCTAAAAATCAAAATGTTAACTTTAATTTTAGAATTATGATTTAATTTCAGAATTATAATTTTAATGTTATAATTTTGATTTAAATTTGTTGGGAGACCAATTTTATAGTTTATTGAATTTGGTGTAAGTTGACTATCTTTGATGAAATTTGCACAATTTTGTTTAGTTTTGGTGGCTAACAAAGATGGACGAAGATTTGTACTATGCATTTAACGGATTTAAAAAAATAATCACTTTTTAAAGTGAATGTCATTAGGAGTTATAATAATTTAGCTATCGAGGTGCAAACTCTAATTGCTTGTAGTGAAAACATGATGCGGTTGACTTACACAAAGTCACACACATAAATTTTTGTGTGTGTATGTGATGATGATGATGTCTTGGTAACGTTCAATATGCATTGGAGTTGCAAGGAGAAAGCAGTTGTTATGAATGTCGAGATGAGGATGTAATCCAATTAATATGTTTGGTGTAATTGTGTTCATTCTAATAATATGTTATACTTTTAGAATAACATGATGTTATGGTGTTTACTCACCCGAAATAAGGGCAAAAGCTACAGATGATACAATCATAGCCTTGGCAAACTGGCCTAAACCAACTTAGTGGCACAAGCCCAACAGAGACCTCGACCCCGCTGACTCATCAATTCGACAATCTTTCATGCCAACACGAAAGGCGGGATCAGTCGACCCCCATCGTCGAGGATGACCCACCTAGGGCACTCGACCATTCACTTGGCAACTCACGAAGACGACTTGATGGACATTTCTTATTGTCGACTAAGTTGATGACTCGACCTCCGCCTCAAGCCTCTCCCCCAGAACATATGTCAGCATCCCAGTCCACCTCAGACAAGCCTTATCCAGATTCTAGCCTGACAGTCTCCATGACTTGTCAGCTGCCCATGTACCTTCTGCCACGCTCTCAATCACTTCCCGAAAAATACGGAGACACCATCTCCTGTACCGAAGTGACTTCCCCTCCAGTCGCCAGCCGACACCTGTAAAGCGAGGGTGACTCAGCATGCCAACATGCTTTCTGCCACGCTCTCAATCACTTCCTAAAAAATGCGGGAGACATCCTCTCCCGTGCCAAAATGACTTCCCCTCCAATCACCAGCCGACACCTGTAAAGCGACGGATGACTCGGTTCTTAGCCCGCACTTCACCACCGCCTCCCTATGCAGGGCTAGAGGTGACCCATTTATTCTCATGGTAGAGATATATACAGGTAGACTTCTAATCTTAAGGGAGGCCGAGCTGAATCAAAAAAAAAAGAGCTCTCTGTCTCTGTCTCTCTCTCTCTCTCTCTCTCTCTCTCTCTCTCTCTCTCTCTCTCTCTCTCTCTCTCTTTCTCTTGTTAGACCCTAATACTACTAGGAAATAACCCTAAGAAGGGGTGAATAGGGTTTATACTAATCTAATCTGATTTAATGCTAATTAAAACTAATTAACAAATATCCTAGCAAATTAGATATGTAACAAGATATATATGTAAGGATATACAAATAACTCCAGGGTGAAACAAACAAATGTAAACAATATAGTGGACAAACTAAATAATGAGACAATAGCGATATGATCAATGAGCACAAATATAAATGAACGTCAATGCAAACTCAAACACAATCAAATGATCACGGAGTTCGGACCTTCCGTCCTACGTCTCCGCTCCCCACTCCCGGGGAGAAATCCACTATCACATCGGGTTTTTGATACTCACCCAAAAAAATTTACATCTCACACTCGGTTTTCTAGCTCACCGAAACTTTACAATTAGCACTCTTGCAATCACAGTCTACACCCTCTAAGTGTTGGTCTCTAGCTCATGTCTCCATTAAGTGCTCAGATTTACAACCTCTCTCTAGACTTTACTACCGACGCCACTCTTCTTGGGACAACCCCGTCTCTCACCACACACTCCTCTTGGTGTAGAAGTATATTACAAGTGTATCCTCACAATGAAAGCTCAACAACAAATGTTTATTCTCTAATATGGATGAGAACACAAATAAGCTCATTCTTAATATTACAATCTCTCACAACCCCAATTATACTATGTATGCAAATACTACAAGCTCAAGTGGGTGTGTGTAACAAAGAGTATAATCAAATTAAAACTAAACTCAATATAATTCTAGCTTAACAAAATGATAATCAAACAAATATATAAATATGAAACTAGATATGAGTTTAGAAAACTTCTCTATGATGACGAGAGAGAGAGAGAGAGAGAGAGAGAGAGAGATGAATTGAAGTTCAAACACCAATCAATTGATCTCCACTTCCTCTTGTGAAAACATCTTCACAAACAAACTTGAAACAAACACTAAAACAAATTTAAATCCTTATTAAACTTTTGTAAACTTGTTTAAAAACTTCCTTCATTCATTCTTGGACTGAGGATATATGGGGGTATATATATAGGATCACAAGGCAAACCCTACAAACCAAGAAAACTAAGCAAAAAGACCAAAAAAATCTAAAATAGTACAATCTGGAAAACTAGCCATTACAGTGTTATAAGTCGACTTGCTACATTAGTAAATCGACTTATAACTAGCCGTTATAGTAAAAAAAAACAGCATAAGTCGACTTAGCAGACAATACAGTTTTTGGCAGAGTCTGGAATTTTACGTATTTGGTTTTGTAAAATCAATTAAAAATAGTAAATCAACTCCAAATATCATGAAATTTTGAGGGAAGTTTCTAGACATGTAGATAAAGATGTTAGAGAAAGGATTTATGAAATATCACTTTCCAATTGAGAGAAATAATTATTTTAACATAGATATTCTAGATTCTGAAAAACTGCTGAAACACCCGATTTTGTAAAATCAATTTAACATAGTAAATCAGCTCAAAAAATGATAAAATTTTGGAAAATGGTTATAAACATGTAATAGAATATGTTAGAAATAGAATTTTTCAAATTAAATTTTCCATTTGTGAAAACCCATCTGTTTTACAAAAACATGCACGAACATACAAAAACATGCACGAACATGTGTATATAAACTTTTTGATTTTTGACTTTTGAGTTAAACAATGTTTTGAAACCTTGTAAAATAATTTTATATACTTAATAAAATATATATATAATGATTATTAAGTCCAAAAACCAATAACCCAATATTTTGTCAAAGTTACTCAAAATCAAGAATTGTGTGTATGTGTGATATTAAGCTCGAAGTGTTAACACACAAGTATAAACACCTAAACTAAATATACCCAAGCTTGATAGACCTTCATTGAGCTCTTCTTGGTAAACTTTACGGATAAAGCTTGAACTTGAATCTTTAACTTGAATTGCATTGCTTCACTCTACTATTCCTTCCATCCTCCAATGGATATGATCGTGAAAGCTCGATTCCATCCAACCTCCAACGGATATGATCGTGAATGCTCAATTTCATCCATCCTCTAATATATTATTTGTCTACAATAAATAGAAAAACATAAACACTAGACAAATAATATTAGTTATAAATTGTTTGTTAAACATCATCAAAACAAAAAGGCCAACATCTCTCTCTCTCTCTCTCTCTCTCTCTCTCTCTCACTAAAGGAAAAGAACACACAGTTCTTTGTTAACACAGAGGAGCTCACATAGACCTTTGGGAATGGCACATGGACATCTCAAGAACCACATCGGTTCCTTACCTTCCCCTTCTCCACTAAGGTTTCACTAACTTGACCGTCAGTGGAAATACGAGGAAACCGGTCCCCGCCCTCTCATGGGTTCTTCTTATCTGTGCAGCGTGGACTTCAGCCTTCCATTCAAGAACCAGGCATAAAGTTGGAAGGAAGCGGCCCCTTCATCACTCTCCCCTACCCCTTCCCTGCGAGAACCCAGGGGGGACCGACCCAGTTCCGGATCAGAACTGATCCCAGTCCGGATCCGATTGATTGTTTGGTCGTAGTCATTAATAGTTTAGCACCCATCATGGGGCATCTTTTCTTTTTCGAGAAGACAAGCCAGGTTCTGAATAAGAGTTTGATTCTACTCACCCTGAAGAACAACATCGGAGTTGCATCATCCAAACTAAATGATGTCAGGAGTTGTATCATTCAAACTAAGAAGGGTTAGCTTTGGCTAAGAGGAACCAACACAGACGTTGCCCTCGAAGGCCTCAGCGACTTTTCTGGGGAGTGTTTGCCAAACACACCATCCGCTAGATGGTAGAGTGACCTTCAACACCCCTAAAAACCCTCAAGAAGAAGGCACACCATAAGGGTGGTTATCTTTGAAAAAGCAACCCCGGCTTCTAATCGCCATTCGCCAGAACACAGATTCCGATCAGGCCAAATATCACTTAAGCTCCAACTGGCAATAGCTCATATGAGCATAGGAGCAGTGATTAAGTCTGTGATAGGCATCTCGCACCATGAGGATTCTTTGAAGGAAACTCCCATATATCAGGGATGAGATTGCGGGAAAAGCTTAGGTCTTATCAACTGATTGTCTTCTCAGGAAGAACGACCTTGGCCTTCAACAGACGCCTATACCACTAAAGTTGCCTAAGCTTTTGTGGTCAAAGCATGTGACCCACATCATCCCCATGAGGGAGATTTCTCCATTCACAGCATGGTCCAATCCTCAGTGCTCCCGAAGCTCCTTCAAGAAAACCACTACGATTTGTTAATTCCAGGGAGTACAATATCGGCTGGTGGATTCTCTTTCCAAGAGAATTTCCATCACAAAAGGTACCATGTAGCTTCTGGTCGTGCCCCCAACCCTCACGAATCCGACCTAAAAAACATCATTCAACATAATTCATGACGTCTGGGCAGTTCCTTTTGCTAAAAGCCGACATGCCAACCGTCCGCCTTTAAGGCCTTACTGAAGATTCAAACTCAAATGAACATTGGTTGATGAAATGGTAAATAGGGTTCCGACTCATCTTCATTTATCAACGAGTCATCCGCTATGGTAAAAGAAAAATCCAACTAATAGAGGTTCTATATTAGCGTCTTCATCCACTACAAAGCTGCCTTTGAAACAGAGACAAAGCAAGATCACAAGTGGTTCAACCCCTTTGAGAATCATGTGTCTGCAATGGATACTTTCCATAATCATGTAAATTCAGAACTAATAAAATCTTATCAAATATGAATTAACTCTTATCTCGCAGGGGTCAAGCCTTCATTAGGGCTGAAGACCTAGGCACCACATAAGACCTAGGCACCCCCAACAAGCCCTTGGTACCTTCTCAGGATAAACCCAAGACACAACTCTATGGTCGACTCCAACAGTTGCCACTCAACCATATGGGTATTTCGAAGTCCTAGGCACCTACGTAAGACCTAGGCACACAACCTTAGGGTTGTCATTCAGCCTCATGTTGCTAAAGACCTAGTTAACTCTCAAGAGTTTTAGGTATTCGACTCCTCAGTCGAATTTCAAGCCCGTGGTACCTCTTCAAGGTTAACCCAAGGCACAACATATGGCCGAATCCTCCAGTACTACTCGACCATCATGACTATTAAAAACTCAGGTGTCCAAATAAGTCATGGGTGACCTAACCTCAAGGTTGGCATGTCAACAAGCCCTTGATACCTTCTCAGGATAAACCCAAGGCACAACCTGTGATCGACTCCCACAGTCGCCACCTGACCATACGAGGATTTTGAAGACCTAGGCACCTACGTAAGACCTGGGAACCTAACCTCAGGGTTGCCGTTCTGCCAAAAAGGTATTCATTAGCCTAAGGTATGAATATTAAGTGTATGGCCAATACTTAATTGACCTAAAAACTTAAGCAATCATCTGTCAAGTTCTGGTCAATTAAACGCTCAGCCAAAAAAAGGCATCAGGTGAACTAGTTGTCGTAAGTCCCCAACATGGGTCGACACATTACAACTAACTCACTTCAACAAACATTTCGGTTCTTTATAAGAACAAAGCTACAAAGCTAAAGGAATATGAACAATGAAGGCAAACTCAAAAATGGAGACAAAAAACTTGTATTAGATATTTATATTGCATTTGACATTTTGCTCTTGAAAATACTGGCTTGTGATATATTAAGTAAGTTGTCGTGTTTAAACTGATTGAAAATATAAAATTAAAGTTGACAAAAAACGTTAAAAGTGATTAACAATACAATTAGTATATGATTACATGACCATCATCCCGTCTGACTACAAGATAAATATAATGACCATTGATCCAATTAACCCATAGCTCTAGTAATTTTACACGTTCAGGACAAGCAAAAAAAAAAAATTGTTGGTGATCATGAGGCTGGTATCATAGTGCTGAAAGTATGGTGATAGCTGCCCATCTCAACAACATCGACATCAAAAATGAAATTTATGTCTAGCTTTTGTGCATTTTACAGATATTTATGATAAGTAATTGATAAACACATAATAGGTATCGACTGCGCATTGAGAATACTCTATATTTTTTTTTTAAAGGCTTGCTATTTCAGCTACTATGTGAAGCTGGGGTGAATAGGCCAATCCCAGCCCAATACCGCCTTACCCATTTCTGGCCAGAAGTTACCAAGTGGATTTGGACGGGGCCTAAGCTTTTGATTTTAAAAGTTCTAATATTATAATTTGTGGTAACATGCAGAAGACATAAGAGTAAAAATCTTACTTTACCGATTCTATGGGTTCCATTCTATTTCTGGCATGCAATCATGACATTCGGCGTGTCATAATTGAAACGGATTTTATAATTTCTGTTTTATTGATTCATCAACAATTTAGTAGAGAATGATTTTGCAAGGCGACAAATTAGCGTACTGATCGGATGGCTGCAAAGGCAATTGACGAAAGGCCATGAGATTCATGAACAATTTAGTAGAGATTGGTTGTGACCATAGAGTTACCTGCCTTCATGAGATTGTTGCTCTGGAAAGACTCAATTGGAGTTGCCGTTATCAGGGTGATTTTTTTGCTTACCCGGCCATAAGACACAATAAGATATATATAT
>BQKN01064825.1:919380-934427 GCA_022839385.1 Asparagus kiusianus
ATATATATATAAATATATAATGCAGGTTACTTGCTCGCATCAAGGACAAGTTGCATAGATGTACTCTGATGTCAGGGGGAAAAATATATTTCCCATGCCTTTATAGAAGAAAGTTTTTTTCCCCAACAAAAGCCATATTTGAAATAGGGTGAAAATACAAGAACCATTTTTCAACTTTCATACAAAAACCTCTAAAGGCTTCGGTTGCGATCACCTACTTGGACCTATTTTCTAGTTAAATTTTGATTGAAATTGCCACATCACCCTTAAACAAATCACCAAAAATGTGCTAACTTTGGTTAATAATACATATCATGTGTTTCGCATGTGTGTTTTTCATGGATTTTTGTCGTTAATCCCAATGTTGTACAGTCATTCATGTGTAAACCCAAATATTTCCATTTACGGCTATAAAACCTAACAACTATTTGTATTTATCTTTCGACCCAGTAGTATCTATAATATATATGTATTGTGTATCTCTACAAAAATAATAAAAATCCCAAATTACGTTGCTTCTTTCTCTTTCCTCCTCCTCCTTTCTCTTCTTCTTGTTTGTAATAAAAACCAATTTTCTCTAATGGGATCTTCTTCTCTCCTCTTCTAACCTTTATTGACACCATTTCTCTGCCATCTCTTCATTCTCCTCCTCCCTCCCTCATTTACCCCCTTCACTCCTCTCTCCCGTATCTCTCTCTCTTTTCACCCTCTCATCTTCCTCCTCATATTTATCTGGGCCTTCCTCACCCTCTCTGCTACATCCTTGTCCTCCCCTAACTTCCTCACCTCCGTCTCAACTTTGACTGTATCAACAATCTCCTCTTATCTTTTTGAATCTTTTAATTCACAATTTTCTTTGTTTTCATCCTCATATCTATGCTAACCTTTCTCTTTTGTTGCATCTACTTAAGGTGCTCCTTGATATGCCTACTTTCAAATAGACGTTTCAAAAGCTGTGCATTCCATGTGTTTGATGGAATGCCACATAGAAATGTTTTATTGGCACCATGTATGGTGGATCTAAATCTGACTTTTACCTCTACTTCATCAACTTCGCCCATTCTTTCCACCCTTGCGACACAGGATTATGATATCTCTATGTGAATAATATGATGCAAAAGAGAAGAATGTGAAGGCAGGACCGGCTCTGGGGTAAGCCCACCAAGCCCCGGGGCTGGGGCAACCCAGGGCCGGGGCAACCCAGGGCCGGGGGACAACCCATCCCGACTACTCGTACACCCCTCAAACTGTAATTATCTTTAATTTTTTAAGTAGACTTTGTAAGAGGGCTTTTATGAAAAAATTGTTAGGGTTGTATTTGTAAAAGAACTCTAATGACCATACCTATATTTCCGTCGGCACTCATTCCCAATTTCCCGTCTCTGTTCCCTCAAAAAAAATAAGAAAGAGAGAAAACACCCCTCTCCTCCCATCCTCCTTCCCGAGCCGGCGGCTCCTCTCCTCCTTCCCGAGCCGGCGAGCCTCCGACGACCTTACTCTGCTCCCGTCAGACCCATCCTTCAGGCTTCACCCCATCAGGTAAATTTTTTTTAACTAAATAATTTTAGGGTTTTTTCAGACAGAAATTTGGGTTTTTAATGTTTTGCAATGAAATTACGATTTTTGATTTTGAAGCTTGGTTGAATCTTAGTTGTTGAAGAAATAAATTAAGGGTTATGATGTTTTGGAATGAAATTAGGGTTTGTTTTAATAATAATGATATTGCTAATTGGGCAATTAGGATAAGATTATAATTTATAAATAGGAGCTAACTTTTTTGTCTTTCATACTGTTTTCATATAAGTGAAGGGGGTTATGAACAATGATATATTTATCCTTCGTTGATATTGCTAAATTTAGTTGATTGTGATTTCATATATGTTATATAATTATATTTACAAACTACAGTACACCATGACGGGAGATGACAAAAGCCGAGTAAGGATTAGAAAACAAAACTCTGGAGCTCATAATAGAAGAATCAAGCAACGTCAAGATGAAATGACAAAATCACTACATGGCTCAATTTCTAAGCTATTCAAAGCAAAAACACAACATTCTCTTCTTTCGAGTCAAGTTGAAGAAGCTAGTGCCACTGCAAATATTAGTGAAAATATGGATGAGGTCATTGAGGAGCCCATGAATGAAGTCACTTATGCGGATGGAAGTCATAATGAGGAAGCTAGTGATGAAGATCATGAAGAGCATGTGAATGAAAATGTTCATGTGGATGAAAATGACAATGAAGTAGCTTGTAGTGAATATCATGAAAGCATACTTGATCTTGAGAAAGATGTGAAAGTAAATTATGATCCGGGATTGTGGGGAAGTACAAATGATACTAAGAAGGTGATGATAGTTCAACGTGGTCCTATCAAGATTTTAAAAAAATGATGAGTTTCCAAGTGAAAAGAAGAGTGGGAGATATAGAAGTTTTTCTTCCAAATATTACATCCGTGAATTTCCAAATGGCGAGAAGCATGAAAGCAAATGGCTTGTCTATTCAAATGAAACGAATAGGGTATTTTGTTTTTGTTGCAAGTTGTTCAAGAATAAACCAATGACAACCAATTTGGCGGAGAATGGAATAGATGATTGGCATAATCTTCCTACAAAGCTTAGAGAGCATGAAAGTAATCCGGAGCATTGTGCAAATGTTGTGAAGTAGGTTGACTTGCAAAAAGGATTAAAACTAAAGGCAACAATTGATAAAGATATAGAAGCACAAATTGACAAAGAGAAAACTCGTTGGAAGATGATACTAGTTCGAATCATTGCGGTTGTGAAGACTCTTTCTCGAAATGGTTTGTCATTTCGTGGTACTAATGAGAAGATTTATGAGAAGAACAATGGACTTTTTTGTCAACTTATAGAGTTCCTTGCAGAATTCGATCCAATTATGCAAGATCATGTTCGGCGTGTGGTAGATAAAGAAGTTCAGAGCCATTATCTTAGCCATAAAATTCAAAATGAATTGATAATTTTGTTGGCCAATGAGATCAAAGCAAAAATTATTGACAAAATTTCAAAAGCAAAGTATTTTTTAGTTATTCTTGATTGTACGCCGGATTTAAGCCATGAGGAACAAATGTCAATTATCATTATATTTGTGGATATTGAAGATACAAATCAAGTCAATGTGGAAGAGTTTTTTCTTGGATTTATAAAGGTTGATGTCACGTCGGGACTTGGGCTTTTCAATCAACTTGAAAATACTTTGAATGAACTTAATCTCAACATTGATGATATAATAGGTCAAGATTATGACAATGGGTCAAATATGAAAGGTAAACATCAAGGTGTACAAAGAAGACTTCTTGACATAAATCCTCGAGCTTTTTATACACCAAGTGGGTGCCATAGCTTAAACCTTGCACTATGCGATATGGCAAAATCTTGTGTCAAAGCTAAAAACTTTTTTGCATATGTGCAAAAGGTTTATACTTTGTTTGCTGGATCAACACATCGGTGGGATGTTCTTAAAACATATGTCAAGGGTTTGACACCAAAACCATTGTCGGTTACTCGTTGGGAAAGTTATGTTGAAAGTGTTAAAGCAATCCGATATCAAGCACCGGAGTTGAGAGATGCTTTGATTGAAATTGCAAATAGTTCTAAAGAGGACATTATGATGGCAGAAGCTAAAGGCTTGTGTAAAAATGCTTTGGAGGATTTTGAGTACTTGATTAGCTTGTGTATTTGGTATAAGATTTTAGATAAAGTCAATCGAGTTAGCAAAGTTCTTCAACAAGAAGAGATGAATTTGGAGGATGCAATTACAAGAATAAACGAGCTTATTGTTTTCTTTCAAAAGTTTAGAGAAGAGGGTTTTGAAAACATGATGAAAGAAGCCAATGAACTTGCTAATGATGTTGGTATCGCTCCGGCATTTCCGATAAAAAGGGTGGTTCGTAGAAAGAAGCGTTTTGATGAGGATGTGGAAGCGAATGTTGAAGGTAGTCAATCACCGGAGGATAATTTTAGAGTTTCTTATTTCCTTCACATATTAATCAAGCTCTTACATCACTCAAAGATCGTTTTGAACAATTCGAGCTCTATGAAGACATCTTCGGATTTTTGTTTAATGCAAAGTTCATGAGAATTGGTGAAGAAAAATTGATGGAACATTGCACTAAATTACAAAGATACTTGGAACACAACCAATAATGTGATATACATGGGAAAGATTTATTCAATGACCTACGAGCTTTGCAAACAATGTTGCCGTAGGAAGTGACTAAATCAATAGACATCCTTGACTTCATAAGATCTTATTGGGATGATGGTGGCTTTCAATGTGCATGGGTTGCTTATCGGATTTTGTTAACTATCTCAGTTACGGTTGCCTCGACGGAGAGAAGTTTTTCCAAGTTAAAATTGATAAAAAGTTATCTTCGCACTACCATGTCATAGGAACGATTGAATGAATTGGCAATGATATCAATTGAAAATGAATACTTGGAGAAACTTGAGTATGATGACTTAATTGAAGAATTCGCTTCAAAAAAATTCAAGGAGAAGTATTTTTCTTTGAATTAAATTGCATCACAAATGTAATCTCTTCTTATGTGAATATTGATTTTGCATGAGAATGTTTTCAGTTTGAGCCCAATATAGAATGCTAAATTGTATTATATGTGTTCATTTTTATCGTTATTGTTCGTACCAAATTTTAATATAAGGGGCAACCAAAATTAAATTGGACTAGGACAACCCAAAGTTCGGGGCCGGCCCTGTGTGAAGGTGAGATTGAAAATATGGTGACGTATTTTAAAAGGTGTATTTCATATTCATTTTGTTGCAACATCCAATTAATGTTTATTTTGTGGTCTTAATAGTATTTTGTGTAGACAATGATATTGGATATGGTAGGTGTGTCATGTTTATTTTAAATCTTTATGGTCTTGGATATATTTTGTGGCCATGGTTGTATTTTGTGAAGACATGCAAGTCTTTTAAAAGTATAGCAGGTTATTGGATATGTGTAACAAGTTATTATAAAAGTATAACAAATTATTTAAAGGTATAACATGTTGTTCTACAAGTATGACATATTATTATGAAAGTATAGTGGGTTACTATGAAAATATAGCATGTTATTACGAAAGTATAGTTTGCTATTATAGAAGTATAGTGTGTTATTAAGAAAGTAAAGCAGACTGTTATGAAAATATAGCATGTTTTTCTTTAAGCATAGCGTGATATTATGAAAGTATAGTGTGTTATTATGAAATTAGTGTATCATTCTATAAGTATAACATGCTATTATGAAAGTATGACATGTCATTATGAAAGTATAATGTATTATTATTAAAGTATAGCCTACTATTCTAAAAGGACAATGTATTATTATTAAAGTATAGCTTACTATTCTAAAAAGACAACGTGTTATTCGAAAGTAAACTAGGTTATTATGAAAGTATAGCAGGTTATTATGTAAGTATACTAGGTTATTATGAAAATATAGCATGTTATTACGAAAATATAACATATTATTTTGAAAGTGTAGCATGCCATTCTGAAAGTATAGCTAGTATTTGAGAAAGTATAGAAGGAAAACTTATTAATACATAATTAGAATAAACACAACTATACTAAACATATTAATTAGATTACATCCTTAAACTAACCAAATAAAGTGTATGACACTTGCACAAAAGTAGAGTACAAAACTCATGCATGTTTACAATATATTGTTTACATATTCTAAAAGTATAGTATAAAACCAAATTTAGTCTCCAATAGGTTGCCTACATATTTTAGGGACCGTAGGACATCTACTAAGAATTGTTGTGACTGTACTACATGTTCTTAGTTATCCATTATCCATGAAGAATTGTTATTGATGGCGGGCAAATGACCATACTTTCATCATCTACATATAGCTTGTCATCATCATGAATTGGGTATATTGGAAATAAGTAGCATGCTTTTGTGAGATGTCTCCACACTAAAATAGTGGGAAATATAGGAGCAAAGAACATCATTGCTTTATCTAATGACTGCGGTAGCATGCTTGCAAGGTAGTCCAATTACTAATCATTCACGACAAGTA
Organism: Asparagus kiusianus; assembly: GCA_022839385.1. NCBI lineage: Eukaryota > Viridiplantae > Streptophyta > Magnoliopsida > Asparagales > Asparagaceae > Asparagus > Asparagus kiusianus. Next base: position 925,436 of record BQKN01064825.1, read on the forward strand.
CACGTGCGATCATTCATATTTAGTTCGACGGTTGAGAAATTATACACCTCATATCTCCCTCTAGTAAAAGGAGTAACAAAATGACAACGCGATTGCTCATTTATAAAAATAAGTTGCTCTTTCACAATAGGAACAAATATTGTCTTCCGCTTGTAAGATGCCTCCCACCTTTTAAAACTTACCTTCATCATTATCTTGCGAATATTATTAATCGTTTGTGTAATTGGCAAGTAACAAACTTCTTTAATCCAAGAATTGAATGACTCGGCTAGGTTTAATGTCAGCCATCCATATCTACACACATTACCATAAATTGTAAGTACGGATTAGTTATAGCGGTACCACTAACAATCATTAATGTCTTATTCCTACCACGACCAATGTTTTGAAGATTTCAATTGAAATTTCATCAAAAAAATGGATCATCAATGTGATTAATTGCGACTTGAAGCCTCTTTAAAAGTGGTTTTCATCTAAATTGAACTATAAAGATGGCTTTTGTTTTCACCCTATCTTAATCGTGGTCTCTGAAGAAAAAACCTAGAAGGAACTTTTCATTAAAACTTAAGTATATATACCTCTCAGGACTAAACTGGTGGTTCCTGGGTTCATATTACTTCTAGGATAAACTTGTTGATGGTAAAGGATAATACGTAGCACTTGGAGACCAAATATAAGAAAAGAATGGAGCTTTCTCTGGGTAGTTTCCGGTCCGATCTTCCGGAATCTAATACACATTACACAAAGACTCCTATACAAAGGCCGAAATCTCAAGCTCAGGTAAAGTATACGAAGGATTTCAGTAGATGAGTCAAACTAATTAATGAATTGAAACGCGAAATACACATTTCTTTTTCCTATACAGGTAGGCGCACTGTACAACCTGCAACTCATTAAGCATACAACAATTAGTTCACTAAGGATGTTCTAGTGTAAGATACATAATAACCTGAAATCTGGTGGGATGTACCTCCCTCATCAAGACCAAGTCAAGCACAGGCCATGCAGTTCAATACACAATGAAATTCTATTTCCCATATTGATTGGATCTCTTGATTTTAGGGATCGTCACTGGAGGATGATGGCATGCAAGAGAAGCCTGTGCCTCAATGATAAATAAAGTGTGTAGTTGATATGCAAGCATTACCACCTGCGGAACAAGACATAACTATCAAACATGAGACCGAACCGCTCATTTCATAATGACTTAAAAAATAAAGGTGGCTAATTAGATCGTTAGTCACATCTATTTATCTCCTATTTGGACCTTCATCCATATATTTTAATTGCGTGAAAGATCCATCATGTAGTTAAGCACTAATTGGATTGCAAGTCACTTCTAATGCTTTTCATCAGCAGATTTCGGTGACACAATATAAAAACAAAAGTCTAGACCATTGACATAACAAGTTTATTACGATGTGTGATATATTTATCACATACAGAAATGAAAATTTCTGACATGCTAGGCAACTTGTATTGGGTAATTATATTGCATATGATAGTTCGTTCAAAGAAATATTAACTTGTAACATTGAGCAAGTTGTACTACTTAAATTAAATGAATGTATAGCTTAAATAGACAAAAGACATTAGAAGTGGCTAGCAATCAAATTAGTATCTTATTACATGAGCGGTCATCCAAGCAACTAAAACGTAGGTATGATGGTCCAATTAGGAGATACATACAATGACTAACAACCTAATTGTTTCATAAATAGAGAAGTTGCTTAGATAAACAAATTTAAGATAATATTTTCATGTAGCACTAGAATTTATCAATTTGCGGAATTAAGTCCAAAAACTATAAAAGCAGAAACAAATATGCTCTAACCATTAAAAATTATCAATATAGACACGTCATGTTTTATCTGCTCTTTTTGTGTTGGAATTCCACGACTTGGGAAAGGAATTATTCATCCATGATCTAATCCCTTTCATCTCTTGGTCTTTGTGTTTCTGTCTTGATACGGAGTGAAGGTAATGTAGCTAATGCTATCTACCTGTAGTAATATATAGTGAGAACCTAAATTACCATTCTACATCCATCTGACAATTTTAGACCTAAATGTCAAGAACAACGCGCTTGATATCTAAAAAAATTCTACCACATGATTAAAGATACTGGAAGCTTGCACGTGGCTTAGGTGGTGACTGGTAAGCAGTAACTTGATGTAATTAAGAATTACCTGTGTAACTTGATGTAAGTAATGACTAGTTTGTTGCTTAGTTACCTGTGCTAAAGAACTAACTTGATGTAAGTCATAACTAGTTTGTTACAATGCAATACACAGGAATTAGAGAGATGGGTGGTTGTGTGATGTAGGAAAAACTACGAGATTTCAGTTGCTCTAATTAGAATTAAAGAGGTTAGTTATAAGTTATAACTTAATTCTATCTTATTTCAGTTAGAATAATGTGGTTATTAGATATTTTAGTTTAGATATCTGGTGAGGGTACTATTTTTTTAATGATTTTTAGTTTTGGAGAATGTTTGATTTTATGTTTTTGCATTCGGTTTGTTTTGTAAATAAGCTGGTCCTATTGAAGGAGAAGAGAAACATTAATAAACTCCTAGTTTTAATTAGCTGCAAGAGATGTGCAATTTTATGTTAGCATGTATATTGCTAATATTAAGCATGTGAGTTATCCAGAGAGGTCCAAAACTCTGTAGTATTTTATTTGTCTCAATCCAAACAAATGTGCCTCACCCCAATTTCTCAGTTTGTGCAGTTCACCAACTTCCTCTTTTTTGTCTTCTTGCTGCCATTAAGCCACCAACTTATAAGGCAAGCAAGATCCAAACCTCTAAAGACCCACCATTTAAAGCTGGTTTTTCCTTCTCTACTTCCACCTGTCATCAGACAATGAAAACTCTATTATCAAGTAACATAGCACCCCCAACCAATAGCAGTACTCCATCCCATTCAATGTTTATGAAAATTCGCTTAAAAACAATACAAAACTCCTTTCGATGAACCTGATGGTCCTTGTTTTGTACATAAAAATGCTGAAATCAGTGTTACAAAAAGCACTAGGCGCTAGACCGATGCCTAGCACCTAGGCAACGCCTAGATGGATTTTCTTTTTATTTGAGAAGTGGAGGCAGAGGAGGAGTTCATAGACAATGGAGGTGCCCGGAGGATCTGATAGGAGATCAAAGGATGTGGACGTGAAATTGGAGGAAATCAACAGAGCCTTAAGCAGTGCGGTCCGTGAAAGCACCTAATGTTCCCCTAGGCGCTCCAAGTCTTAAGAGGGCGGCCTAGCTACCACCATTTAAAATATTGGATGCAATCAATCAAAACAGATGCACTTCATATTAAAGTCTCACTAATATCTATTAAATATCAATTGATATCATTACCTCCTTCATAACAATGTGATTTTAATCCGGTAAAATTTTGTCAACTTCTCTTATTTTGGGGATTTGATAGATATGAAGAACCGTATGATTTTGAAATTTGGATGCACAATGTAGTATTTATGAGATGTCATAAAAAAAGATGTACCCATATTCAAGTGTAGGCTCAGAATAGTTGTCAATTGGTACTCTAAAAACTATTCTGGTTTTCTTTCATCTACAGGTTCGTGAGAACTTATAAATTTTTGAGGTATTCTTGTCATTCAATAGAAGATATTCTTGTCATTCTTCAAAACTCGGAGTACAACCAACACGAAGGCCCCAACTCTAGCCAGATGTGGACACAACCTGAGTTTGAGTTAAACTCAGAGTAATATTGAAGGCAATAACAAAACCTGAGTTTGAGTTAAACTCGTAGTAATATTGAAGGCAATATTTAAGCATTAGCCAAAGATAGAGGTGAAGTATAAACTAAAGCTAGAACAAGAGTCCAGTCAGAGTTAGAACATGAGCTAGACCCAAAATCGAAAGTAAATCAAAAGAATAGACCAAAACCGAAATCAATATAAAAGACTAAGCTAGATTCAAAATTTAATCTCGAGTTCCGCTCTGAGTTCATGTTGCAATGAGTTACATCCATTTTAAAATAATTTGATAATTGAGCTTGTTATACCACATCCTGATTTGCCAACTCATTATCGAAATTGTATATACTTGTCAAGGTTTAAATATCGATATTGGGGATTTATTGGACGGTCAAAATCTTTATCGGATAGCGAAAATCGGGGATATATCGAGGATAAGTAGTATTTATCGGAGTGATATACCGTATGATGTGTATTTAACTATTTATAACATAATACCCCAAATTGTAATCTAACCATACACTCATCTTTCATTCTCTCAACCTTCACTAAATAACAAGAGAAAAAACCAACTAAATAGTGAATTTTATTTGTTGCTACAACTTCAGAAGTTGTGTTGAGGGTGTGGCGTCGATGGAGAGTCCAAGTCGAACTGTCTAAGTCACAGTTGATGATGGCGTCGATGGAGAGAGCTCGGCAACGATGGAGAGCTCAGTGTCGGTCAACGTCATCGAATCAATCAGATCAGTTGATGATGGCGTCGATAGAGAGAGCATAGCATCAGTCAAGTCGTTAAGTCGATGAAGTTAATGTCAATGAGAGCAGCGTCGAATGGTCGAAGTCGATAGTGTTGAGGTCAGCGGAGTCCGAAGAGAAGCAGAGGAGAGCGTCGAAGTTAGCGGAGGCGAGCGTCAAGGTTGGCTGAGTCCAAAGAGAAAAATGAAGATCAGAGGATTAGAGCAGTAAGCACAGACAAATGCGGGGAAAGAGAACGGAGGATTAGGGCTACTTAATCGAGTTTAAGTTTTATTGTAAATAAAGGGTCGTGTCGTGTTTCAAGTTCACTTAAAAACTGCCCATTATCCAAAATCACAGCCCAATAGTATGGCCCGATAATTCCGATTTTTAGAGCCGCTAATATTGGCCAATAATCACCTTTATCGTCACATTATCGCCGATAAACCTTAAAAAAGATAACTGATTTAAATTCCAACCTATCCTATAGGAAAGCTCCAAAAAGCAATAACTCGAGGATAATATCGGATTATCGGCCGATATTTAAAACCTTGATACTTGTTAACACTCTGCAATCCCTACTTATTTTCGAAATTGTATATACTTGTTAACACTTTGCAATCCGATCAAAAATACCCCCCTCCAATAAAAGAATTTTTTACATTCACTTTTAAACTTAAGGTCAAGTTTTCCCCAAAAGAGGATAGTTGATGCGGGGCATGACACAAGATTACATTTTGCTTCCATTAAGATATGATAATGTAGTTGAATTTTATTTGATATTTTAGCTTAGATATTTGGTTAGAATGTTGTTTTTCTATTGAAATATTCAGTTAGGGAGAACATTTGATTTGATTTTATTTTTAATTTTTGTATTAGATTTTTTATAAACAAGCTGTAAATGTTTCTTTCATGGGGAAGAATAATGAAAACTCAATTTGTGCGAGATACCCTACATGCGAGTTGCAACAAGTATTATTAGGTATGTGAGTCGCGTGGCATGTGAGTTGCCCGCACGTGAGGCCCAACATTTATAACTTTTCTTTATTAAATGAGGAGTGCAACTTCAAAATCTGTACCGCTTACTCTATTTTTAATTTTTCTAGATCCAAATAATTTCTCTAAAGAAATCTCTAATCATTTGATCAACATCATGCTAGTTTGGGAAAGAAGAAGAGAAGAGAAAAGGTGAAATGATATATTAATTGGACGATTGTTGACTTCTGATGGGATTGGATTTGTTTCAGAATGCTAAAAAGACTAGTTTAAAGGGATTTGAAAAATATATTGATGGTTTTAGAATAGCATGACATGATTAGTGACGACAAGAGATACAGAATATGTCATTTCTCAATGTCGACAGCCATGCTCGAAAGTCACCAAATTTAGATGATAATATATCAAGGATGTCATATTCAATAAAATTTTAGTTCGTATAAAACTAACTTCATAAAAACTTAATTTGTGTATTCTTGAATACTATTTAAGATAGTTGGATGAAGATACCATGATAAAGATTATGATGACTCTTGTTGCATAACTACATCAATCATAAAACTATTCAAAAAATCACAGGACTATAACTAGAATACCTCTTTTCTCCAAACTTTTTTCTCTATCAATAAATTTGTCTTCAACTTGCTCATACATTATGCGCTTGCAAGTTAAACTAGCAACATATGCAAATGATTGCATGGAGACTACAACCATGAAAATTAATATAAAATAGCAATTAGGTCCTCCATAGAGTGAGACAAGGCGAAAAAGGCAAATTGATGAGGTTTTGGAAGATTTAGGGTTCGATTAAACTCTTCTTGCGATAATATACATGTTAAAGCACAATGTAGGACGCTAATTGTGTAATAAAAAGTAAAGAAACAGCAGAACCAACTATTAACTTCTATAGGAAAGGACAGATCTTCTACTTACAAGTAATTGAAGATTTTTCTCACACGATAACGAACTTCCCCCAATGGTAATAATGTTTGCACCATTTATGCATTGGCTGGTTTCCATATCTACTTCTTCAAGAAATACATGCCATCCCTCATTTCTAGCTTTTCTTCTGATACAAGACTTGAGAGAAAGCTTTGTAATTGTTGGAGTGACTTATCATAAGGTGGCTCAGCTAAGCAGAACATCTGAAACATAGGAATGGAGAAGAAGTCATGGCCAAGTTTTTCATAAGATGGTTAGAGTGATAGTGCAACAAAATAATTGTTATAGGGTTTCGTTTACCTTCAACGAATTATGTATCCTATCCAGTGACAAACTACCAAAATTTGTAAGCATCCCTTCAATGAATTTCTGCAAATAAGGAAAATACTAGTTGTCCATCAAAAAAAAAGAAAGAAAAAAAAGAAAGAAAACACTAGTTGGAAGAGCTATGTAACTGGTTATATAGATTACTACCTCGTAGGATCATAACATGGACATGAAAGAAGAAATGGCTAAATGTTTCTTATCACTGAGTGCATATGTATTGCACATAAGTTTTATCTTTTCAGCTTTAATAGGTAACCAGTGCACAAGTACATCCGAAAATGAGTAGAGTATTTGGCTTAGACATAAATGGTTGAATTGCACATTAGATAACAGAGCTGTAATGAATGAAGGCGTGAACAAATAACTATATCTAATTTTGTGATTCCTTGCAGAAAATTCTATTTTTCTTCTCTAGCTGAGACTATCTGGGTCTGCAGAATTCAACTTATTGGTTGCATGAGCACTGTTACCAGGAAAGTAGATCTTCCTACCTTGCAAGTTAAATCTTATATTTTTGCTAGGCTCTCTATTGCTATAGTTTCCTTGACCAGCACTTTGGCAACACATTCAGGCTTATACCATAAACTTTACGAATTCTTTTGTGTAGCTTCTCAATGTTGGTTAGTGTGTTCCCATGACCCCATGTCGCAAAAGTGTACTATACCCATATCATAGGACACCATTGCAATCACGTGGGAATGGAAAAATAAGGAGAATGATGAGATTTTGGAATTTTTTACCTTCGTCTGCTTCGCTTAAAAGATTTAAGCATATAAAAAATTTTAAAATACAAAAGTCTATGTAGAACGTAATATACTTCAAAGCATAAGACTTTGAATGTGTAAGTGCCCATCTAGAGTGGATAGAACTGAACCTCATATATAGTCATTTCTTTCCGTAACTGTTCCTCCACAGACGCCACAGATCTCTCTCCTTCCTCGTCAGCAGTTATAAGTCCTTCATAGCCACTGCTTGTTAAGCCATTTCTATTGGGATCCATCATGTCTTCAACAAGGGTAAAGACATGATCATTACTATCTTTTCCAACTGACTCAGCAAGGATTCCCTGGGAAAAGCATGTGAAAGCATGCTAGCAACAGTAAGGACCAGACACTTGGATTTGATGTGTGCAATATTTTGAATAAAAAATTGAAACTAATCTTGAAAACCATGTGAGATAAAAGTATGAGATACACATCTGTAAACCATTTCCTGCTATAATTCTCCATTTCTAAATGTAAATAATTGCTAGATGGACATGTAACATAAGTCTGAACTCTCAAGCATCCAGGACGCCAAGTGTAAATCAGAAGAACCTTCAGATAAACTGACAGGAAAGATGATATTGTTCAAAAGTGAAATAGATATGCATATAATTTAGTCATTGTTTCACCACTTAAAAGCATCGATTCATAATTAAAAAAACTCGAACACAATTAATGCTTGATATTTTGCACATAAAGGCTAAAGCTCCAGGATGCAACAAATTAGAGATAATTCATCTTTAATTTCAGCTAACTAATTTTCCAAAATTGTTATTTAATATTATAATAATGTGATATATTTCTGTTGTTTCTTATATGTAAATATACCTATTTTTAATTATACTCAATATATAGTAAAAGGTAGATACCCTGTAGTAACGCTGATTTGAACTTACTACCTCTCTCATTTTATTTTTGTAGACAGACCCCTGCAATGCATTCATTTTGACTGTCTTACTCTGAAGGGTGAGAAAATTGATTTTATGACAAATATAACGCTGAGGGTACAAGAGTCAAAAGGATCACTCAGGGTTCTATCTGCAAAAATTACACTAGAGAGTAGTAAGTTTTAAACAGCGATACTACACTGGAGTCTACCTACAACAAACACTATATATATATATATGAGAAAAACTTATGTCAACTTAAGTGGACGTCCACTAAGTTTCTTAGTCATTGATGATCACTTGATCGAGCTACATTGCGGATGATCCGCTCCGTTGAACTTTATTTACATATTCTAAAACCCCAACACACCAAATTTGGAGTGAACCCGTCGTGGTTTGATCCTCCGTCGAGCCATGTAAAACGTTCTATTCATTCGAAACCGTTAAAATTGATACGAGTGGATGAAGGTTCAAACCACGACGGGTTCACCCCAAATTTGATGTGTTGGGGTTTTAGAATATGTAGATCAAGTTCAACGGAGCAGATCATCCGTAATGTAGCTCAATCAAGTGATCATCAATGACTAAGAAACTTAGTGGACGTCCACTTAA
>BQKN01064825.1:934527-946189 GCA_022839385.1 Asparagus kiusianus
TATATATATATATATATATATATATATAGGTCAATGAAAAATAAACCATGCGTATTAAAAGCAAGGTTATCGATAGCAGATAGCGTCACGTAGCGATGAGGCATCGCTAAGGCTATTTCGGGCTATTGTGTCAAAATAGCGATAAAAAACACAGTCAAATGCGGTCTAATTTAGATACGTATAAATACTAAAAAAAATCTAAGAAATCTAAAAGTACATATTGGATGATTAAAAAAGATCCTAAACATGAAATAAACATGTAACCATCACGTAATACCGAAGATAACTGCAGGAGTCAAAAAGTCGTCGTCTTCAAGAAGAAGAGCTTAGCGGTGATAGAACTGTCCTAAGAGGAGCTCACCGTGAAGGAGGTGAGATGAAGTATCAAGGTATGTGTCAGAGGCTTTAAGAGGTGGCGGGAGTATGCTGAAAATTACAGGAGAGGGTGGAATACAATGGTCAAGGGTTGAGTTTAATTTAAAAAAATAAGCCTCAAATCGCTTTTAAATAGCAGTCAAAAAACAAATTTCGAATACAATCGCTCACTATTTACCGTTGGTGGAATGCAATGGTCAAGGGTTGAGTTTAATTTTAAAAAAATAAGCCTCAAACCGCTTTTAAATAGTAGTCAAAAAGTAAATTTCGAATGCAATCGCTCAATATTTACCGTTATGACACTATTGATCGCTTTTGCGAACAGACATATTCCACAATATGTCACCACTATTGCGCGATAGCGTAGCGGGCGATAACATCGCGAGAAGGGACCGCTAACGCTATTAGCGCCATTATTGCGGGGCTATTTACCGCTATTTATAACAGTGATTAAAAGCATATACAAAGTTACCTGAGGCATACCTGAGTATCACAAACCGTTTTCACTCTATATTTGTAAGAAATTCACTCTATAATATATATAGATACATGTATAGGGAACTAGATTTGAATCCAAATCCTTCTCGTTTAAACTTAATGTTTGATAACTCATATGAAATATCCACTCCATTAAAGGTGTATACATTATATAGTCTTTAAAACAAAAGATTAAACTTAAGATTTCTTTTTTTTATGCTCATGAATTAACAAGATGAAAATGAATAGCTGAAATAGTGAGTGAGGTGAGTTTAAAAGTGTTGAATATTTGATATCTAACAAAAATTGGTAGGAAGAGTTTAAGTATCTAATAAGATCTTAGAACAAAAAATTTCAATGCACTGAAGCACAAAACTAAGAAAAATATCATTTTCCCTTCCGTGCTTTTGACGCATGGGCAAGAAAATTTAGATACTTGATTTTTTATAATACATTTTAAATGATACAGATCAAATGATCACTTTTAGTGCAACTGATCTTTCGCTTGAACTCTTTCTTGTGATCATTTTAAATCAATGAAAGACTTTAGAGTTGTTGAATGACTTTTATCTACAAAAAACCTAAATCAGAACCATCTACAAAAGACTTTTTAACCCAATCTAAGCCTAATCTCTATCCAAAATTCTATTCAATAGAAGGAGCTACATATCTTCTTTTGTTAATGATCCCAAAATGATTTATTGTTAATGCGCAATTTAAATACGAAATTTTGATTTTTATTCAGGTCCATCCAAACTTGCCGATTTCCTTTTGAATCAAAACCGACCCATGAAAAACCTAAACCAAGATTTGCAAGCTGAAGTGGGAACACAATTCATGCAAGAATGTTGTGCTGCAAAAAAGAAATGAAAGTGAGAGTCAAGGGATCCCAGAACATCATGGTTGCTCTTCAGAATCAATCAAAGGTCATGTTTTATCACTAGAAGGTGAGATCCATACATTATTCTTCAAGTGTTGTACCCTTTATGTTCTCCATGTTTTACGAAAAGTCATCCTCTCCCCCCTCCCCCCCCCCCCCCCCCTGTTTTCTTCAGTCACCAGAAGATGGCCAGAATCCATTGGAGACTCGTTTCCTTTTTTTTTGGGAGGGGGGAGGGGGGAGGGGAGGGGGGAGGGGGGGAGGGAACAATCCTGACATTTTAAAGGCTAGCTGCTGTTGTTTTTTTATAATTTTTCTATCATATGTTTTACTTTTTTATTTTTATTTTTTTGTCCTTTTTATGCTTCTACTATTAGCGCATTTCAAAGAGTTTCAAACTGAAACATGCCTGACCCAAAATTTGGACTAACTAGGAATGTTCATGTACACCCCAATTTTTAAGAAGCTGATATTTCCTATCAACATCTATTATCCTTCAAGTACTATCTTCCAACTTTTAACATATCAATCCAGACGTAAAACTTTTGAATGATACCCCCAAGGGGTGGTACTAATTTCTTATCTCCATCTGAAAACTTAACAACCTGTTTAGACTCCAATTCTCAATTTTCCTAAAAAGACAATAGCTAATTAACAGACAAAGCAAGTCTCTCCATTTAGGAATCTTAACTGAAATTAGGATAGATGAAATTTGGTGGCCTGGAGACATCAGTAGTCACTTTCGACTGAGGATAAAATAAGCAATCACAAGCTTGTATGGTCAGGCACGTCCATCAAAAGGTTTAAGTGCTCAGTTACCAACAAAAATAAGGTCGAATTGTAGCAAGAACAAGTGTGTAGACCTAAATGAAAACGAGTTGAAGTGGTTAAATGGGATATCGTATGTTATTTTAACAGACAAGGGGCCTTCGAAAGAACTGAATGGAGAAAAGGATCAGCGTAGCCAGCCGCAAAGGTTTTGGATAAGTTTTTGCTGTTATTTTTAGTATGCTTGTCATCAAAGAAATATTTCCCGGTACAGTAATGATTAATTGTGTAGGAACCTTTATATATGAAATTGGCATTCCTCTTATTGCCGTTTTAATTCTTCATTAAATTCTATGATGGTCACTTAGCTGATGTATGAACAACAGAATGAGTGATAGTACAGGTGATCAGTAACATTTAAAACTGTGAAAACTGCTCACCCAGATAGATACAGCGGTTCTCAAAAGTTAAGTAGCATTAATCGCCTTGCTTTTTTATATAACGGGAGCTCACTAATTTAATTGCAGTACCTGAAAATACTAGTCGCATAAAAAATTACTTGAAACATACTTTGCAAACCCAAAAGTTAATTCTCCTGTTTAGCAGGTCCAGAGGTATTCCAATAGCTGCTGCAAGGTTCGTAGAAGTCCAACTGACAATAATGAAAATAACGTTATTATTTAAAAGCAAAGCTAAAACAAACACATAATCCGATGGTTCAAAATAGATACCTAGTTTGCTCCTGAAACTGCATGATAATTGTTGCATGCACTGGAGTGACTGTAAACTGTATTGTACGGTCTTCAAATTGCAGTTCAAGCTGAAAGGAACATAACACAACAAATTATACTAATTTAGGTATGGAAATATGCAAGTCAGCTAAACCAAAATGCAATGCTCGTTAAAGATATCTTTGAGGAATTGCAGAACCAGAAGATGACTAAAACCTAAGCATCCTAAGAATTTCTTCCAATAATTCTCTTGATCTTTTCCAATTCAACCAAATTACTGACCTTAACAGTTCCAAGATTTTTCTTCCATAAAAGCTTGCGTGGAGTTTTTATCTCATGAAACCTCTTGGAATAATCAGAAAGCAGTTGGTCAACAGAAGAGGGGACGTTAACGGTCTCCTCCTGCATTTTGCCCAAGAAAATAGCATTCAGAAAATTGAGATGAAAAAGTTATAAAACAAAAAGCTACATTAGAAAAAGTTGAATATCAAGCAGGCATGATGGATATTAAAGGAACTTGAATTGATGTGCTAAATTCCAGATATGTGTACTGTGCAGCTTAGGTATCCATGAAATGTGCTCTTAACACACAATAAACAGGTAATACGCTAGCTGCTTTTCAGGACAAGATGGACATATAAACAAACCACTAAAGATGGACCAATTTCACGCTCTCCAGGTTTAATTCGAGCTTTTTCTATGGATAGCTCAACTACATAATTTTGAAGTCTCTGCTATTGCAACAGGGGTTGAAGGAAATGCTTTTATATTCTAATACCATGTGCAGGTTGAGTGACCTTTTGTGTGCTAAAACCTAGGCTTTTTTAGCATAATTATTTTTTTCTTCGCCCAGCTATGAGACGGCCCCCGTTAGCACCTTGGTGGCTCTGGTATCATAGTGCCTCTCAGTGCACCAAATATCAAACTCATGATGAGAGTTGAGGCAAATGTTGTTTTGTCCTAACTAATAATATTTATAAGAAAAATTAAAGGCAAACAAGACCAGAGAGGTTTGGACCTGTAATCCATCATGCTACTTTGTACAATGATGATAAAAGCTTATAAGTAAACAAATAGAATATGTGAAATCTGATCATCCGAATACTAAAAAAGTGACTTATCTCAGATGATCTTTCAAATTAAATTTGAATGAATAATTAGTCAGGTAATAATAGAACTATTTGATAATTGGTCAATACACTTCCACCCCGAATGTGCAACCGTAATTTGAAAAAGAATGCAAAAGAGTTGACCAAATTTTATGTCTTGATACCAACCAGATGTCAATCCCTTATGAGTTAGTATCAGAAAGTTCTTCGCTAAGACAATTTGCACAAGGATAAAGGTTCGCTGGAAAGTAGGTAGGCCAACATTCTATACTCGGACAGTTTAAGCGTATGGACAAGAAGCCATGCCTTACTTCTTTAGACTAATTAATTGTCTAGATGATAAGCAGAGAACTTATCCACCTCTGAAGCACAATAAAGGAACCTTTTAAGGAGCCCAGATAAGGGAAAGAGGGAACTTTAGGTTGTAGTTTTGGGGATATAGACCACATACTATATGTTATTCTCTATTGAAAAATAATAATGATAAAAAAATACATTTTCCCTCTATTGTGGCATAAAGTATTTCTGAACATTAATTTTCCAACATGATTGTATCTACATTTTGTCAGTGTAAATATTTTACTTATTTAAATTTGTAACTTTCAACTTCATAGCAAACCAGTATTTTTCTCACTTCATAAATCCCAACATGGAAACTCTAAGCTAAAGCCGTAGTTGGTCAAAAATTACTCTATATTTCTAGTAACCTGAACTTAATTATCTGAACAAAAATCAGAATCCCATCATTCCAACTAGTTTGATCCATCATCTATCTCCATCATAGTGCCTGTTGATTTCAAATCTTTTATTATTTCATGCATTTTAGTTATTCTACATTTTCCTCCATTTTTGTTGCATCCTCACACCAATAACTCAAAAGATATCCCCTTTTACAGCAGCATGGCATAATCTCAAAGGGATGCAATATAAAGAAATATATCTTATTCAGTAATTAATAAAATTAAAGGACAATTAGCCAAATCCCTATATCTATAACAACCATGCCAGAAAGATATATCAGAAAAAGCTTTACCTGTATGGGTGGCCAAAAGTTTGAAGATATTATAGTAACATCAAGAATGTTGAGGGGCAGATTTGTTTTGCCTTGATCGGCACCTAGTAATGCAAAATGGATAACAATTTCTTACAGTATTTGTAGTAAATAAAATTTCCGATCAGCAGAAGAAAGACTTTCAAGCTTAAAAAAACAAGTTTGTCATTACCCTCTAGAGATGGTTGTGGTATGCTTGCTTTGATACTAGCATTTGTTCTCTTGGAGTGAATGAGATCATTAGTCATAATTTCACATCTTTGCATACTGCTCTCTCCAAAATGTATCTGATAATCACATGAACATGAAAGGATCACACTCAACACAGCAGTACAGGCAAACTTCAATAGTAAAGGGGCGAGGAAGAAGCTGCCGTTTACAACTGAAATGAATCTTGATAAATGACATCAGCAATCTCAGTGAGATAGTAATCTTGCCCACCTTAAGAAGCTCTAAGGTTCTTATTTCTGAGTCAATATCATAATCAGATTTATTGAGAAGCTTTTCTGCCAGCATAACCCTGTATTCATTAACAAGCTGATCTTTCGATCCAATTATGCTGACCATCATTGCCAGTATATCAATCTTCCTTCTGCTTCTGCCACATTTTGATGGGTCTACCTCCACTGGATCAGGTTCCCAACTGAAATGTAAGACAGGGTTATGACAGGTTGCTTATATTCAATAATCAGTCACCAAAATTATATGTATAGGAAAGATTCTTTAATAGTTTAAATATGAATGACGGTTAAAATGATATATTAACGAAAAATAATCAAGTCCTGAGTACCGCACGCATAGTGTCAATTAGATGAATAAATCGAGGATATTTTCTGACACTTATAAATCTTAAAATGGAGATTCATATATCAATGGCTGAAAGATCATTAAAACTGTAGCCTATCAATTTTTCACTTGAAAAGACTAAAATAAAATAGGTGGTTATTCAGTCTTGAGGGCCCACAAGTCATATTTGATAAACTTATATGCAGTTGTAGTAACGTTTGGCAAAACTTTTAACTATCTTGAGCTCCAGCTAATGTTATACATTTCAAATAGCTCTAAGAGGATAAATCCTCCACATACCTTCAAATATAAAAAGAAAACAAGACGAGCAACTACCTTTAATACCAATGGTGTGAATAAACAGAATTTGGTTCTTTCACAAAGGGACATTGAAAACCAATGTTTTAAAAAGCTCCCGCCTAGGCTCCGTCCGCCGACCGCCCACGTGGACTGCACAAGGTCTTGATCGTGATTTCCTCTATTGCTGAATCAATGTCGTCTAACCTCCTTCAAACTCCTCTGTGGTCCTCTACCGACTACAAACACCTCCTCTAACTACTCCGACCTTCAACAAAACCTCCTCCGCCATCACTTAAACAAAAAAGAATTCCTCCTAGGCCTCGAGGCTAGATGCTAGTTTGGCAGCACCTAGCGGTGCCTCACGCTTTCGATAACATTGATTAATATTAAAACATTAAAAAAGGAAAATGTCTAGTCCTCGCCTAGGCTCCAGCCTAAGCGCCTAAGCTCTCTAGACACCAGGTCCGACGCATAGGTTGCATAGCACTTTCTTCAACCTTGTTAAAATCTACTTTTTTATTACTTTGAAAAAGAATCAAAACAATAATACTGTGACTCATTTACAAGGGAGAACAGCAAAATTAATTCCTCTAGAAGTTATTTTTAAAAAAAGTGCACTTTCCAGCTTTGAAAAAAACATATAACTCGGTTTGTCAACAACAAATAAACAATTGGCAGACATCAGTGATACATATTATTTTCTAAGAGGAGATTCTAACCATGTGAACGATGCAAATATATCAAGTTATGTAAAAGTACACACTAAGAAGAAAATTCAGAATAATATACAAAGTTTTTAAAGAAAAATAGTATCAACCAGAAATTATACCGTTCAGCACTTAACCATGCTTGCTTCTCGTCAGAATTGATATCTTCATCACAGTCAGCATTTTCTTGGTTTTCTGCATCTCTAGTTAATTCTTCAAGAAGACTCTCACCACTATTTCCCGTTCCGCTGGAATTTCCTCCAGTCCCGTCAGTTAGCATTGTCACAATGCATTTTATTGTATCCTTTCTTCCTCTCAAATAATCCCTAATATGTTCACCTACTGCTTCTAAAAATACGCCAGCTGGGTCTATTGTTCGTAGAGCCTTGATAGTGGAAACATACTGGTGCAATATATCATTGGTTGAGGCCCCAGCTGTAAGCAAGCGATATCGTAATGAAGAGACAAAAGATTCAACAAGCTTTGAATGCTGCCCTGTATGCTCTAAACATTTCTTTAAATCTTCAATTGCAGGAGAGCTGAATAATTTTACAGCAAGAACTTATAAGATATAAGGGGATTGGACGCAGAGAAGTAGATGGAACAAAATAAAATTGAAAACAAACAGATTATAATCAATAGCAACAATCCCATGCTTTATATGGAAAGCACCCAAGACACAAGACATCCAAGAAGACAATTGTAATAGGCCTTCTTTATCATATTCAATGTTTAAGTTAAAACATGATAAATTCAAGATGAAATTTACACCTAAAGCAACTAACAGGCAATGTTTTAAATATCGGATATCGGGAAAATATCGGATAACCACAATTTATATCGGATTGCGGATATCGGAGAAATATCGGGGATATGTGGTAAATATCGGAATACCATAACGAATATTTGCATATATAGTATAATGCACTAAAATGTAATCTAAACATATTTAATGAAATCTAAGCATATTAAATGTAAATAATATATGTTTAGGATCACTATTCAACCTTGTAAAACAACCAAAAGTACAATCAACGGTGCAACATTTGGTCTGATTTTTTGGGGGGAAATGTCATTTGATATAATAGAAAAAAGTCATGATATCTCGCCCAAAAATTGCTAATCACGGTATGTTGTTTTGTGATAGCCATATAAAAAGATATATCGGTCCACATATCGGCAAAAACATATCGGCCATATCGGTGGGATATCGCCCAAAATAGCCAAAAAGAGGTGAATGATATTTAGAGATCATATCGGTTGTGGTAAACCCTGTAAAAGGATATATCGGAGGATATATCGGGCCATGTCGGGGATATTTAAAACAATGCTAACAGGAGAGACGTCAGTGGAATTTAAAAATAAAAGGCTGAATAAAGCTCAATAAACAAATGACAATCAAACTGGATAATACACAGTCAAACCCAAATGGCATAGCACTGATATCTCATATTTAACTCAAACACCTAAGCCATCCGAATGCACATTAGAACCCGCAACAAAGGCTATTTGTGGGGGGGGGGGGGGGATGAAGCAAATGACATTACCTGTCAGGATAATCCACAATAATTTCAAAAAGCTTTCCAATTCTTAAGTCCTGCAATGTTTCATAAGCAAAATACTCAAGCCGCAACTGCCATCTAACAAGCCCTTCAGAAGGAGTGTCGATTCCCGGATAAGAAAAAGGACATGAAGCCAAAGGCGATTTAAGACCAGATGCAGAGAAATCATAGTCAATTGACTCCCCCAAATATACCAAAAGTGCGTTTAGAAACTGGAGAGGAACAGCCTAAAGAAAGGTTGAAAGGAATATAATAAGTAACCATTTGTAAACAGGTCTCACTTAATAAAATACCTACTTAAAGACTTACTGGACTGATAAACAAGTAATAACAGGGCAATTAAACAATAGTCAAATCATGCCAGATAAAAACTCTGTAAGACACAGATGATCCCAAAGAAGGTTCAAGACTTCACCTATAACTGATCATGCATTGTTATGTTTCCTAGTATTCAGTGATGATTGACCTTCAGATAACTAAACAATTACAACTGTGAAAATATGGAACTTTAAACCATAAGAAAATGAAAATGAGCATTTGAATGCTTGAATGTTAATAATTTCATAAAGAAGTGCTGCTTTTGATTCAAAACTATAAATTTTTAAGTATTGCTACAGTTATTTGCTCATAATCTCATTCACTCAAAATGAGTTCCCGTCTAGGGCTTCCAAGTACTAGCTGATAATGTTTACCTTGAGTTGCACATTTAGTACAGTCACAGATTGTTCTCCAGACCATAAGCTCATGACAGTTTTAGGTGTTTGTCAATCGCCATCAAGATAGTATATTTGTGAAGAACATCTACTTATGGGGCAGAAACGGTAAACAATCCAGCATGGTATTTATCTCAAGAGAAACCAAACATGAAAATTTACAGAGAAATTGACAGCTTATGATGGTAAGTATTAGACTCATGCTTCAACTTATTTATACTGGAGTCAGACTAAGAAGGTACCTGTATCCAGTCCTTGATAGATTGCAGAACAGGACTCCTATATTCATCGCCTGCTAAACTATGAACTTTGTTCTGTCGTAGAGCAAAACATATGTCAGAACAAACAACACCTAGATTTAACTAACATCTCAATTCTACTAAGAAACATAAGTTCAAGTACACCAATATGCATGGATATAACGCATCATAGATTCATACATATATGCACACTGACCTTCAAAAGCAAAAAAATAGCAGAAGCATATGCATCTTCAGTCAGGGAGGTAAACCCAAGGCTCCTAAGTTCACGAACCACTTTCCCTATACTTTTAACCAAACTGTTGTCATTTGAGATGGCTATCACAGAATAAGTTCCAATAGTATCCATATCACCCAGATGTGACCTCTTGGTTTGCTGGTTAAAATAATGGTCATCAATCTGGGATTCACATCCATCCTCATATTCCCCAGCTATTATAGTACTTAGCTCTTCCAGTTTCTTTCTAAAATACAAGCGAAGTACCTCTAAAGAAGAAGAGAGATAAAGATGGTAAGTATTGGAGCAATACCATGAAAGGAGCATACACAAGCAACAAAATTAATTACAAATCAAAATAATTGGGTTCTCTACAACTCACTGTTCTTAAAATATTTCTTAAAATCCAATGTTAAGCTAAGCATTGGATGTAGGCTTCTGGAT
The DNA here is from genome assembly GCA_022839385.1 of Asparagus kiusianus. Lineage (NCBI taxonomy): Eukaryota > Viridiplantae > Streptophyta > Magnoliopsida > Asparagales > Asparagaceae > Asparagus > Asparagus kiusianus. The sequence goes on from BQKN01064825.1 coordinate 944,908, forward strand.
GCACATGATCCCTGAATAAGAATTTATTTAAGTGTCACCTTTTGGCTATTGCAAAGTATACAATAGGTTTGTGTTATTATATTACTAGAAACATGTGCAATTGTGTACAAAAACACCCTCCCTTTACTATATAAATTTAACTATATACATATACATAGACACAAACACTAACGCTACTACTTTTAAGGAATTGCCATCACATGTCCATGTCTCATCTGTGCCGCATGCATTTCAAATTGTCAGTGTCTTAAGGAAAAAATGTATAAATAGTTGGCCATTACCTAACAGATCAGGCGTCTAGATTAAATTATACTCAGTGAAATAAGGTTGCTAATCTTGGAATTAATAGCATGAGAAAAATTGACAATGGACACTGAAGACATGGGGAAAAGTTAGACCCCTCTAGCATTAATTATATTGCCACAACTAGACAAGAGAACAAAGAACACATTAATTCATACATTTTAGCAGCCATGCTGTCCTAGGAATTACAAGGATCTTCTATCAGAGTATTGGGTTCTTTCCTTCACCATTAAGATATCACTGACGTGCAGCAAGGATATGGAATATGAGGAAACACCCTCTGCAATGGGCTCCTCAGTACTCTTCATGTTTTCCATGTTAGGATAGTCTTCATGAATCAAATTTTTGCAGTGGCTGGTCAATAACAGTTCTCTTTTTCATTAGGAAAGGAAGTGAAGGCCCATTATCATCGAACTCCACCTAGATAAATGCCCTTGCCAAAGAACTTAGATTGTAAAAGTAAGAAGAGAATCTGTGTGACTCGCAAGGTAATATAAAATGAAAGGATCTCAGCAATTATACATAATATGACAACCTTGTCCTCTCATCGTTTAGGAAAAATGAACCTAAACAAAACCTCAACATCCAAAGTATGGCAGACTTATTTCTAGAACAAGGTAACAAACAGTCCTCAGGCACCACCTATCTACCCTTCGAAGGATAGAAACAGAAAGAAATAATCAAACAAAGCTGATCAAGAAAAGGTTCCTATTTAATAAACATGGACATAGTGATAGTAAAATAAGCACGACTTTAGTAAAGTGCCATTGAGATTGCTGTCAAAGCCAAGATATCATACATTCAACAATTTGTAGGCACCCGCTTGTTCAGATTAAATGGAATGCCTGTCAACCATCCTGGAGGCAAATAGCTCCTGCTATGGTGTAGTTTTGTCTACCCAGCTTCTAAGCACTCATGTTTGAGGTCCTAGTTGAAAAATAGGAAGGGGCAGTGTGTGGATTCTAAGATCATAAACAAA
>BQKN01064825.1:946199-965131 GCA_022839385.1 Asparagus kiusianus
TAATCACCATCCAAGAGTGGCTCAACCTCATCCTCGCCTCCGACAATCCAACTTGTTCTGCTCCTCGCCAACCTCTGTCTCATCTCTCATCTCACTTTCTGACAATTTCCTCCTTTTCAAGAACGAGGGGACATTCAGAAGGAAAAGGAAGCGTCGACCGAGGGGGAGGAGGCAGTAATGGCACATACGAGCCCAAGGTTGGCTGTGTAGGTAGAAAAGCTGAAATGAGGAAACACTGCCTTGCTCAGCTCATCGATAGAGCTTCTCACTCAATTGCGTTGTGTAGGAGTAGGGGCATTATCAGTAGTTTCAGAAACTGTAGGCATTTTACACATAAAACTAGTTATTAGGTTTAAGAATACAGGGTACAAGAGAATTATTGAAAGTATTTGGACAAATAAAGAGCAGCCAAACTAGGGTATAAACAAAAAGGTTCCTTTGAATAAGAAACATTGACACCTGCTCCAAGATCAAAATGAAATAAAACCTCTAGCAAAAGAGTGTTGTATCAACAAGAAATTTGATTAATCGGGCAAGGTGATTAGATCTTTGAAATGTAAATATTTTAGACATGTAAGGTCGCAGATCACTTGGTAGCTGATAAATTTATTAGAACCAGGGATAGAGTTTAAGCTGTGATAAGTTTTACATGTAAAAAATCTAACTTCAATCCAACATATTTTCCCAAAGGAGAATGCTCTTCTTAATATTTAGACAAAAAATGGTGTCTCGACACTAAGAAACTAAATACTGGATCATTTTTTAATTTCTTTATTCTACCTTCACTTCCTAGGTCCCAAACAGATAGTACGCAAACATCTAATCATGCTTCTATCACATTTAACAAATTCTACACAAATATCTAACCATGCTTCTAGAATGTCCTTTTTTATTTTTTTTTTTTCTACTTTTTTTCCTTTCCTTTTCTTCACCCTTCCTTTTTTTTCCTTGCATTTCTTTCCTCCTCTTTTCCTTTCCGATTCTTTTTCTTTTATATTCTTTTTTTGCTTTTCTTTTTCTTTCCTCTTCGTTTCCTTTCCCTTTTTTCCTTCTTTTCTTGCTTTTCTTTAACTTTCCTTTTTTACTTTCCTTTTCTTTCTTTTTTCTTTCCTTTAAATGTTTTTTACTTATGCTCTAGAAATCCTAGAGCCAAGGTTTCGAGAAGATGTGTAGCACCGGAGTTGAGGAGTTGCAAAGGCGTCATGTAAGAAGGAAAATTGGGGTGGCCGAGGCATAGTCGAGAACATGTACATTAAGGACAACTATGGTGATCAATGACAGAATTCTCAATCGACAGAAGTATTAAAAAAGCAGCAAAAAGCCCCGCTTAATTGGCCACTTGAGAGTTCTGGACCCATAGACACTTTCACTTGTTTTTACTGATTTTTTCTTTTCAAAATTAAAAAAATTAAATAAAAATTGACTTAGAGCTTTTTCCTACTTAAGCTCCAAAAAGCCTAAGTGACACCTTACTTCTTCGGTCTGCTTTCCGCTTTCCATAAACTTGACGACGAGGAGGTGACGAATCCACAAAGGCTAGGTGAACAAGTTTTTGATGATAATGGGTGACGAGAGATATTGATAGAGATGGGGACCACAACAGAAGGCAACCTTGTTTAATGCTTTCTTTTAATCTAAAAATGATAAACAAAGTCGTTCAAGATGTCGAAACCGCCAAGGGGAAGCACAAAGATGACAAGCGAAAACACCATCAATGGCCTTGAGGTTGACGAAGAAGAAAGAGAATTCTAGGATCAAGAATTTAGCTTTGATACCACATTAATTGAGGAAAATAATGAGAAGCGAGAGTTGATTTACCTCTCCTCTCTACCTTAGTTTGTAACAGAAGACTAATCCAACTCTTAATTACGTAGGGAACTAAATATCTTTCTAAATAAACTAAGCCTCTCAAAATAATTTGCATGTGCTCATCTAAATGCACATCAAAAGCAAAAGATAAAAAGAAATGTTCGTGCTAAATAAAGAAGAATCTAGATCCTATAGTAAAGAGACAAAATTACCATAATGTACAAGAATGCAAATCGTCATAGGGGCAAATCTAAGCGAACAAAATGCAAAAACATTGTTAGAAAATGAATACAGCATTTATAGTAAAAGAAAAGGGAATATGATACAACCACTATTAGCTTGGCATATAATGAGATATTAGAGGCACAAAATAAATAAAAAGAGAAATGGTGCAAGAGATAAAGATTGATTTTCCTTAGCAGATGGCCTCACTCCATGAAGCCAAGCAATGGCCACACACCATTGAGAACAAATCAAGCAACTCTCCATCAGAGAGACAAAAGTGCTTCTTTTCTCAGATAAATTTAACGAACCAACAATACTTACAAAGTCATGCAGCTTTTTAGAAGGTAACATGACCTAAAGCCCATGAACTATGCTTCTAAAAATTAGGAGATAAAGGGCTTGTTTCGCAACTCATCCACCAATTAGATAACGGTTCTACCTTGGACAAGGGCTAAAATTATGTTTGGCAAAAGCTTGTACAAAATTGGAGTAGCTTTTCTTAGTTCAAAAGTGAGGCCCTTATCTAGGTTATCTTCGGACAACCACCACCTTGGTTCAATCCTAACCAGATTAAGGCCTTAACCGGATTAGTGTGAAGCTGCCAAACACACCTAAAGGATTTGCCTTTGTCTTAGGCTTACAAAAATATGAAAAATAAAACTAAAAGACAACATACCTTATTTAAAATGTTTGAAAAATAAAACTAAAACATAACATATCTTCTATAGGAGTTATATAAAATTTACATTCCTAACCAACTATATAATTTTATCTCCAATAAAAACTTTGATGCCTTCAACCTTGAAGTCTGAAACTATGCGCTATACAATCATGAAATTTTGCATCAAATAAAGAAAAGTTCCAACTCCTCTCCTCCAGGCACACCCATGCATCTAGGTGCACTCTAGCTCATATATCAATAGCTTCAGTTCCAACAATCATTGCGTGATTTTCCGGACCCTCCCGGAATCGTCGTACAGTTCCTGCAAATCGATTCCCGGTACATTTGTAACTCGATCCCTCTAATACAAGAACCTTCTCCAAACCTGACGTACCACTTATAAGTATGCTAGATGCAAAATCTCTTTTAAGTGCACGTGTGCAAGACGTAATGCAATGTGTGCAATTAAGTGATGGGAGACACATAATAGAGTATATGAGCCGATGACTTTACTATAACTAAACACGTATATTAATTAAATGTAAAATGAAACCATGATCCTAAAACAAGCTCTGTGAAAAAAACAGAACAAAGAAACAAACTCTATCAAAAAAAAGTACTTAAGTATTTTGCATGAAAAAATATTAAAATTCATAATTAGCTTTCTAGTTTTCTATTATATACTTTGAAAAACTTTAAGCGCACCGAAAAAAATTTACAACGTACCACTAACGGAACTTGCGTACCGAAACAAGCTACCCCTAACGAATCCAAATTTTCCAAGTGGCGAATTGTGTACCCAAATTTGTACCGTGACCCGCTATGTACCGCGTATTATGTAACTATGGTTCTAACAGTTTCCAGCACATACAATCCTCAGCCAACGTCTCATAGTTTACTACAGTTAACATCTCGACTGCATGTGATTTTTTTTCATGTAAACCTTTCCTTTCTGGACTTCAATATCACCAATCTAGGATCTGTTTCTAGATATGGCCGAGATAGATTGCGTCTATATTTATTTTTATTTGTTTTTTTGTATAGGATATGACTTCACCAAATCTGTATTCTACAGTATAATAAATCAAAACTAATAGGAAAAAGATAGCAAAAAAAGAAGTAGCTAGGTGCATAATCCTTTGATAATTTAGCTGCCAAATACATGTAAGCCTCTATACTCAACTAGCTATGTGAATACTAACATACTACAGTACCCGAAAACACTTCAACAACGAATTATATAATCAAATTCAAACAGTTTGCTACCTATGGAAGAGCTAAATTAAAATGTGAAAAGGGAGCAGCATCTCACATGAAAAATGTAGAAGTTCATAACCGCAATCTGAGTAAACATGTTGCACGAACATTGTGAAGCAACAAATACAACAATCATTTATTGAAAAAGAAGACTGACTATGATCAAAGTAATGAAATAGATCAAACCTCACACCTGGAAAATGCAGAGGAAGGGTTGTTAGAAGTACTGAAGAAACCATCAACTGGAACCTAGAAATAAGGTGGGAATGAAGATGCTGGAACTCAATATTTCCCTTGGTTATGCCTTCATCGTAAGACTGCAAAGCATGAACAAGAACCAAAACACACTTTTCCATGTAACTTCTTTCTGTGCATATTTCTTCCAGTGATTTATTCAATACTTCCTCATGCCAATCTTCATGGTCCGTCCACATTTCTTCTACTGATTTATTCAATACTTCCTCACGCCAATCTTCATGGACCTACATTAATTTTGATATTTCAAGACGTTGAGCAGCTGAATACACAAGCAAATGTGTGGCTCGTGTATGAATTTGCAAGGGAAAAAAGGGAAAGAGTGTAGGGAAGTTTTTGCCTGCATACAAAGCTAATGCACTCATACGGTGAGTTTAGCTTTTAAAATTATCTTAAACTGTAGAACCCCGTATTTTGTTAGAAGTATATGTGAATTATTAGTGATAAATAATTCTATTTGTGGTAAATAACTTGAGGTCATGGATATACTTGGTAACAAGTTATTAGATATGTATGAGTGTGGTTTCATAGAGTTTCGTGCATTGGTTTTGGCTGAATAACAAAACATGCACGAATCTGGATATAATGTCTGCTCAGTCGACTTATGCGTCGACTCATGAGTCGACTAATGAGTCGACTGATGAGTCGACCTATGAGTCGACTGACGGGCTGAATTCGGGTTTTCTTTTAGTTTGCGGGTCTGTTCGGTTTTGTATCGGGTCTGACCGCTCATATATGATATCTCCTACCCGAGAACACCTTCAGAACTCAAAACCCTAGCCCCCATCTCTCCCTCTCAACCCTAGCTCGGATTTTTGACGTTTTGGAGGAGTTCTCGAAGGAGTTGGCACGGGATTTCGTGCAGTGCAGCGGAGGAGATCGTGCTTTGGCAAATTCAGGAGTTTGTGCATCATATCAGAGGTGAGTAACATCTCGCACAGCCCTACACCCACTATTTGTATAGTTTTATTTGGTTTTATTTCGGTTTTATTGAGCCTAAATTACTATTTGTGTATAAAAATAGATCCATATAATACGAAAATTGAATGTTTTCAGTTTATAAAAGCTCACAAACGAATTTATAAATTAAGATCCAGATCTGGAGTTTGTTTAAACATGGTTTTTATTGTGATTTAATGGTTTCAATACGTTTTTAAACATGAAGAAATATGTTTAGGGTTTTAATGCAAAATAATACATGCAAATCTTTCTTTTCTGTTGATATACATATGTTAGATTTGAATATATATTGCTGGACATGATTAAAGAGAACTTTAGTTAACGTTTTTGCAGATAATCATCGAAAGCAGAAAACTGGAGATTTTCTGCTCAGTCGACCAATGAGTCGACTCATGAGTCGACTTATGCGTCGACTGATGAGTCGACCAAAGAGTCGACTGATGGGGGAAAACTTTAGTTTTGTGTTTTGTATGGTCGACTTATGAGTCGACTAATGAGGAGTTTTTCTTCTTTTGTATTCCTTCCGTTTTGATCTGTTTGAGTTGCTTTTCGAGGTCGCCTCGATTATCTGACACTAGTTTATAATGTTAGTGATTTATCTGTACATGTGAGTTGACTTTTGACACAAGTACTGATCCGCACACCGAGGCACGTGTGACATGAGTCTATGTGTATCTTTTGTGTATATATGTATCATCGACACTTACACTTTGCATAAATTATATTTAGTACGTGTTGGGCATACATTTTACTCAGTCCCCGTGTTGGACATGCATTACCTTTCAGTCCTCGTGTTGGACATTCATTTCATTCGGTCCATGTGTTAGACATTGATTATATTTAGTCCAAACGTTGGACATTAGTTACATTTAGTCCATGCGTTGGACATTGGTTATGTTCAGTCCATGCGTTGGACATCGGTTATATTCAGTCCATGCGATGGACATTGGTTACATTTAGTCCATACGTTGGTGATACGGGTGTATCTTCTCTTCGGAACTTAGCGATCCTCATGGGAGCTTGAGGATAGATGATTCTAATGATAGCATGAGAATAGAGGTGTTAAACAGTACAAGGGAATGCAGGTGGAAGCGTGGAACGAGACGATGAGCAGAAGAATCGAAGTATCCAGTTTTTAGCCTGTGAGTCGACTCATAACAGTCATGAGACTCATGACTGTCATGAGTCGACTCATCGCTGTTTTTTGAATTTTGCCCAGTTTCGAACGAGTCGACTCATCTAGTCATGAGTCGACTCATCGATGGTTTCTTGGTTCGTTTGGGTTTCTGTTCACACGAATTCTTGTTTGGTTTTGGGTCTGGTTATTTACCAAATTACCATCCACATTTGTACACCTATATAAAGGATTGTTTTAGGGTTTCTAAACAATCAGATAGATTCAGAGAGATTCTAATCATTATATTAGGGTTTAGTAAGAATTGAAAGTTTGTTCTCGATTTTAGTGAGATTGTGAGAGAGGGATTGTAATCTTTTTATACTTATAATCTAGAGAAGGTAATTTCCTTTGCGATATACTGAATTGTGCTTGTGTTTCTGTCATCCTCTTCTCAACCCACCTTTGATAATTCCGCGATCAAAGGTGCTCACACGGTAACTCGTATCAGTTGGACATTGGTTATATTCAGTCCATGCGTTGGACATCGATTATGTTCAGTCCATGCGTTGGACACTCGTTACTTTCAGTCCATGTGTTGGACGTTTAGTTCATGCAATCCATGTGTTGGATATTTAATCTATATAGTCTGTGTTGGACACTTAATCGCTTTTCTCACATGACACTCATGTGAGTTCGACATGACACTATGTTTGGAAGTAGAGATGGGTTTTGTATTCTTTTAAGTTATTTGTTCTTGCATTAGATTTTGGGTTTGGTCTTTAGGGATTTACAAATCTGAGCTACATGGTATATACATGAGGGTTTCCTTGTTTAGATTATTTCGCTCGACGTACCTATGCTTGTGTTGTAACTTCCTAAATACTAAAATCCTCTTATATCTAGGTACTTACAATCTGAGCTACATGGTATATACATGAGGGTTTTCTTGTTTGGATAATTTCGCTCGACGTACTTATGCTCACGTTGTAATTACCTAAATAGGATTTGTGATTTTATATATATATTATAACTGTATTTTCTGTATACAACGAGCCATTTTCCTTGAGGTTGGTTGTGATGTTGCTCGCTAGCGCTTTGACGTTCGTTGTCCCTCCCCCTTTCGGGTAACGAGCCCGGAGTCCAGAGAGTCGCACGTTGATGGCGAGGCACTTTAGCTTCAGCTATTCCATTATAGTTATATTTTACTTTTGAGCTCCACAGTAGGCTTTGTTTAGACATTTTGAGAGTTTATTCTAGAAATTGTAAAGGCTGTGTGCCTTATTTCATTTTATTCAGACATTTGTATTTGAGACTTGTTGATAAATTCCAATCTATTCACTTCAAACATTGACTTGTACTTTAGTATGTTAGATGATGAAGTATTAACTTGATCGCTATTATTTCATCAGTTGACTCTTGTATTATCTTTTACTTGCTTTTGTACCTACACCTGTTATTTGACTCTACTAGAGAAATAGTAATTGTGATGGTGAAACATGTTATTACACGGTGTGGTACATGATAGGTTTAACATTCTTGGTTTTACCTTGAACTACAGCCTTGTGTGAACCTAGGAACGTCACAGTTGGTATCAGAGCTCTAGTTTCAGTATCCTTAGGATCATCATGTGTCGAGTCGTGAAGCTAGGATAGAGTTTCTTAGGATTCATGTATAGTCTGGTAAGAATTTCCTAGTATGAGTGAGGACGATATATGCGTATATCTCAAAAATTTGAGAATTTTTTTTAATGATAACTATTTTTGTTTAAAGTATTTGTGTGAATACTGTATGTTGTGAAAATCATATGGTGATACGTTATGTATGTATATAATCTATTTTGACTCATGAACTCTTTTTGTTATATGCTCAGATATCAGAATATGGTATGCCACGTACTCGGAGATCTGGACAGGCAGAATCACAGCAAATTCCACCCGAGCCACATCAGACACCACCCGAGCCGCTGCAGGCTCCCCAGTACCTTATAGACTTTATGGCTCCCCTAGTCGTTAGGATAGCAGCAATCGAGGAGCTTGTGACGAATCATATTACACCACCACCACCAGTAGTTAAAACCGTCATTTCTCAGAAAAACGGGACGGCTAAGTTTCAGAAGGACAAGGAAGGGAGTGCTAAGAAAGGGCACACCGGAGATAAGGATAAGAACAAGAGACCCTTGTCTGGACCTCAGCAGCAGCAGCAAGGCTCTTATAAGAAGGGATCCTAACATGATCAGAGAGCGCGTCAGCAACACAAGTTCCGGGGAATTTGTTTTAACTGCCGTAAGGTCAGACACAAGGCATTAGAGTGCCGCAGTGCACCAACAAGAGCTCAGAAGAGAAATGGTCCGAATCAGCAACAACAGAAGACTAAGGGACAGATTCTAGCAGTTCAGGAGGTTCCCCAGGGGCAGATTATCCCATATTCTCCAGCACCAGCGACAGAACAGTCTTCAGCCACCGGCAGAGTATATGCAGTAATTCTGCATGATCATGGAGCAAGCAGAGCAGTTGTGAAGGGTACGTTCCTTATGAATCCTTTTCCCATCCGTATTCTTTTCGATTCAGGAGCTTCGTGTTCTTTCATTTCGTATGTTTTTATGACTAGACTACAAATCGTAGCTCAGCCTCTAGACATTCCATTATCGGTTTTTCATCCCTTTAGGTGAGGTATCGCTTCTGGAGAACGTTTGTAAGATGTGTATTATTGGTCTAGATGAGTCGGAGTTTGTCATAGATTTGATAGGGCTAAATACCCATATTGGTATTTTAATTCAACCCCATTTACCAACAAGGTATTTTAATTAGGAAATTCGGCGATAAGACATTTTAATTGAATAAAATTACCATTTAGGTCATTTTTCTCGTCGGCGGCCACTTTTCCGGCGAGAACTCATCACGTGCGTTGCACGTGGGGGCTTAATCTGTGTTTAAGATGCTGATGTGGCTCTGTTTTCTGACGTGGCAGGGAATTAACCCTCTAAAAACCAACTTCACGCCCAAGGCACTCTCCACCTACCTCCGCGTCCAGCAGAACGTGATCGTCGCTCATTTGGGTCGCTGGGTCGAGATGTCCGGCCCCGACGAGCCCATCAAGCTCAGAAACGTCGAAACTTTCGAGACTGCTCAAGCTCAAAACCCCATCAGGCAGAGACCCAGAGAGATGATTCGACGAAACATTGATACTTACAAGATTCCAGCAAGAGCCAATGCTGCTTGGTACCTGGCCGTACAACTTGTTACCAGCCAAATTGACATCGACCAAGCTCTCACATTGTGAGAAAAACCTAGTGGGTATCTCTCCAATGAGCCCATTAGAGCTCAGATCAATGTGGGTGAGATTTGGGAGCTGGGTTAAGTCTGGAATCAAGAATCCAGTGAAGTTGTTGTCGGAAAGGGAGAGTTTCTGAAGGGATTGGAGGTTGAGGAGGCTGCGACTGAGCTTGCCGGAGAGGCCGAGGGAGGAGAGAGATTTCGACGACTCGGCGAGACTCAGGGTGGCATTTAATGTGGGCCCAGTTGCAGGGGTCGTCGGAGTCTTGGGTCCATGAGGAGAGAGCTGAGGTTGGGTCTAAAAGAGAGGACTTGAAGACAATGAGGCCGAGGAGGTCAGGGTTTAATGGGGGAGGGGGTTTAGAGAGAGAAATGAGAGCCACATCAGCATCTTAAACACAGATTAAGCCCCCACGTGCAACGCACGTGATGAGTTCTTACCGGAAAAGTGGCCGCCGACGAGAAAAATAACCTAAATGGTAATTTTATTCAATTAAAATGTCTTATCGTCGAATTTCCTAATTAAAATACCTTGTTGGCAAATGGGGTTGAATTAAAATACCAATATGGGTATTTAGCCGATTTGATAGTGTTGCATGTGTCCGAGTTCGATGTCATCCTTAGTATGGATTGGTTGGTTTCCTACCATGTTAGTATTGACTGCTTTGCGAAGACAGTCAATTTATGAGCATCTGGTGGGTTCGAGTTGATGGTAGTAACCTCTCAGGGCAACCATTTTGCGGAGTCATTTCTGACGTACATCGAGGAGATGATACGACGGGATCAGAGTATTAACTTAATGGAGACTAGAGTTGTCTTAGGATATCAGGATGTCTTTTAGGACATACCTGGGTTACCTCCTGTGTGAGAGGTTGAGATTTATATTGAGTTACAGTCGGACACAGCCCCGATATCCCGCGCACCCTATCGCATGGCGCCAGATAAGATGAGGGAGCTTCAGGTCTAGTTGGACGAGTTATTAGCTCAGGTCTAGTGAGACAAACTACTGAGAATGTAGCATTGATCAGAGAGAGGATTCTAACCGCCTAGAGTCAGGAGAAGAGCTATGCAGATAAAAGACAAAGACCCTTGGAGTTTCAGGTTGGAGATGAGGTTATGCTAAAGGTATCGCCGATGAAAGACGTTCATCGATTCAGAAGACGAGGAAAGTTTACGTCGAGATATATTGGACCCTTTCGGATTTTGAAGCGCATTTAAGTTGTGTCATACAGACTAGATCTTCCAACATCGATGTCTAGTATACACAATGTGTTTTATGTTTCTATGCTCAAGAAACACTTGCATGATGAGGAGCAACAACGAGTATTGGATGCACCAGAGATTGAGCTTCAGGAAGATTTGATTACTATTGAGATTCCAGTTGGTATCCTTGTCAGGAAGGACAAGAGCTTAAAAATAAGTTGTTTTTCTTTGATAAAAATTCAGTGGAACCGAAGAGGCGTTGAGGAGATTTCTTGGGAACGCGAAGAGGACATGCGTCGCGACTATCCACACATGTTTGAGCAGGTAAATTAAAACTTTGGTATGATTTATATATGGCTTATAGATTCAATTATGGCGACGTTTACACTTAATACTAAAATAAGGATATTACCACTTATCTCCTAAGTACTTAGGACATATGGTATATATATGAGGGGTTCCTTGTTTGGATTTTTCGCTCGATGTACTTGTTCCATTTAGTTAGGAGTTAAGTGGGGGTATTTACATTTTAGATGGTTAAGTGTAGACATCGAAGATGACTTTTCGAGAGCGCGAAGATGCTATGTAGCAAAACTTCCTGCATTTATTGAGGAAGTGGATTGACTTATGTGCATGAGTATTTGTGTGACTATATTTAGATTTAACGCTAGAATGAGGATATTTTCGCTTAATTCTTAATCTTTTGGAACATATGACATATATATAGGGGGTTCCTTGTTTGGATTTTTCGCCCGACGTACTAGTTCCATTTGATTAAGAGTTGAGTGGGAATATAGTCATCCTATATTATTAAATATAAATATCGTTATATGCTTGTCTAGAATAATATTATTTGCTTGAGTGTGATTTCTGAATTTCGAGGATGAAATTCTTTTAAGGGGGAAGAATGTAAAATCCCGTATTTTGTTAGAAGTATATGTGAATTATTAGTGATAAATAATTCTATTTGTGATAAATGACTTGAGGTCATGGATATACTTGGTAACAAGTTATTAGATATGTATGAGTGTGGTTTCATAGAGTTCCGTGCATTGGTTTTGGCTGAATAACAAAACATGCACGAATCTGGATAAAATGTCTGCTCAGTCGACTTATGCGTCGACTCATGAGTCGACTTATGCGTCGACTCATGAGTCGACTGATGAGTCGACCTATGAGTCGACTGACGGACTGAATTCGGGTTTTCTTTTAGTTTGCGGGTCTGTTTGGTTTTGTATCGAGTCTGACCGCTCATATATGATATCTCCTACCCGAGAACACCTTCAGAACTCAAAACCCTAGCCCCCATCTCTCCCTCTCAACCCTAGCTCGGATTTTTGACGTTTTGGAGGAGTTCTCGAAGGAGTTGGCACGGGATTTCGTGCAGTGCAGCGGAGGAGATCGTGCTTTGATAGATCCAGGAGTTTGTGCATCATATCAGAGGCGAGTAACATCTCGCCCAGCCCTATACCCACTGTTTGTATAGTTTTATTTGGTTTTATTTGGTTTTATTTCGGTTTTATTGAGCCTAAATTACTATTTGTGTATAAAAATAGATCTTTATAGCATATGATACGAAAATCGAATGTTTTCAGTTTATAAAAGCTCACAAACAAATTTATAAATTAAGATCCAGATCTGGAGTTTGTTTAAACATGATTTTTATTGTGATTTAATGGTTTCAATACGTTTTTAAACATGAAGAAATATGTTTAGGGTTTTAAAGCAAAATAATACATGCAAATCTTTCTTTTCTGTTGATATGCATATGTTAGATTTGAATATATATTGCTGGACATGATTAAAGAGAACTTTAGTTAACGTTTTTGCAGATAATCATCGAAAGTAGAAAACTGGAGATTTTCTGCTCAGTCGACCAATGAGTCGACTCATGAGTCGACTTATGCGTCGACTGATGAGTCGACCAAAGAGTCGACTGATGGGGGAGAACTTCAGTTTTGTGTTTTGTCTGGTCGAGTTATGAGTCGACTGATGAGTCGACCAATAAGTCGACTAATGAGTGTTTTTCGTCTTTTGTATTCCTTCTGTTTTGATCTGTTTGAGTTGCTTTTCGGGGTCGCCTCGATTATCTGACACTAGTTTATAATGTTAGTGATTTATCTGTACATGTGAGTTGACTTTTGACACAAGTACTGATCCGCACACCGAAGCACGTGTGACATGAGTCTATGGGTATCTTTTGTGTATATATGTATCATCGACACTTACACTTTGCATAAATTATATTTAGTCCTCGTGTTGGACATACATTTTACTCAGTCCCCGTGTTGGACATGCATTACCTTTCAGTCCTCGTGTTGAACATTCATTTCATTCGGTCCATGTGTTGGACATTGATTATATTTAGTCCATGCGTTGGACATTGGTTATATTTAGTCCATACGTTGGATATTGGTTATGTTCAGTCCATACGTTGGACATCGGTTATATTCAGTCCATACGATGGACATTGGTTACATTTAGTCCATGCGTTGGACATTGGTTATATTCAGTCCATGCGTTGGGCATCGGTTATATTCAGTCCATGCGTTAGACACTCGTTACTTTCAGTCCATGTGTTGGACGTTTACTTCATGATGTCCATGTGTTGGATATTTAATCTATATAGTCTATGTGTTGGACACTTAATCGTTTTTCTCACATGACACTCATGTGAGTTCGACATAACACTATGTTTGGAAGTAGAGATGGGTTTTGTATTCTTTTAAGTTATTTGTTCTTGCATTAGATTTTGGGTTTGGTCTTTAGGGATTTACAAATCTGAGCTACATGGTATATACATGAGGGTTTTCTTGTTTGAATTATTTTCCTCGACGTACCTATGCTTGTGTTGTAACTTCCTAAATACTAAAATCCTCTTATACCTAGGTATTTACAATCTGAGCTACATGGTATATACATGAGGGTTTCCTTGTTTGGATTATTTCGCTCGACGTACTTATGATCACATTGTAATTACCTAAATAGGATTTGTTATTTTATATATATTATAACTGTATTTTCTGTATACAACGAGCCCTTTTCCTTGGGGTTGGTTGTCATGTTGCTCGCTAACGCTTTGACGCTCGTTGTCCCTCCCCCTTTAAGGTAACGAGCCCGGAACCCTGAGAGTCGCAGGTTGATGGCGAGGCACTTTAGCTTCAGCTATTCCATTATAGTTATATTTTACTTTTGAGCTCCACAGTAGGCTTTGTTTAGACATTTTGAGAGTTTATTCTAGAAGTTGTAAATGTTGTGTGCTTTATTTCCTTTTATTCAGACATTTTTATTTGAGACTTGTTGAGAAATTCCAGTCTATTCACTTCAAACATTGACTTGTACTTTAGTATGTTAGATGATGAAGTATTAACTTGATCGCTATTATTTCATCAGTTGACTCTTGTATTATCTTTTACTTGCTTTTGTACCTACACCTGTTATTTGACTCTACTAGAGAGATAGTAATTGTGATGGTGAAACATGTTATTGCACGGTGTGGTGCATGACAGGTTTAACATTCTTGGTTTTACCTTGAACTGCAGCCTTGTGTGAACCCAGTGGCGTCACATAAACATTCTTTTAACAGCATAGTTCGTGATATAAACAAGGATGGTCTATCTGTAGTAGCCCATAAGCTTCTCCATAGAAAGAGAATGATAAACCCAATGGGAGTTGAAGATAACAGGCAAGCTAATGTTCATAACTTCATATCATTATTGGACTTTCATCATGGACTCAGGTAACTAACAGCACGTTGTGATTTGTTCTGAACCTTCTGGCTGGCTTTTAGAAGTGTAACATTAGTTTAACACTGAAACTGTAAAGTTGGAGGTTAAATTGTCAATATGGAGGCTAGAGCTTCCTAACCTAAAATCATTTGGCACTGCTTAGAACTATCGTTTGTCTAGCAAGAGGCTAAAGGAACCAAAGCTTTCTTGGATTATTAAATTTCTCAAAAACAGTTGGTTTTAAGAACATCAAAAGCTTTAATAGCCACAAAAGACATTGGATATGTTGGTTCGTTTGTCATATGTTTAATTTATCAATAAGTGCCATACTTCTGTCAATGGTTAAGGGTTAAACCATAAAGATAAGAGAACAAGCTGAGGTGTGTGCATTATACTGATGATTTCCAGTTATAAGAAGATCATTGGACAAAGCACTCTTGACATGGTCATGTATAAGACTAAATGGTGATGTCAATCCTTTCGATGGTTGTCACTATCAAGATTTATAATAACTTGTCACATTTATGGTCCTCCTTCCACAAAGATTTCATCTGTAGAGCTTAATCATTTTAAGCTCTCTTTGGTTTAAACCCTTTTTATTCTTAAAGATCAATTACTCTTGTATACACAAGAGTGGAAATAACACATTTTAATTTATTTTGGTATTTTGGAAATATGTGACAGAGTCCCATGGTTATTTCTGAAAAACCTAGAGCAATACTTCTGGCTAGGACAATTTTCAGAAGAACAATGATAGAAAATAAAGTTAAAAAATTTAATCCGTTTGTATCAGGTCAACCAACAAAAAATAGATCATATGTGCAAAGAAGGCAACTCATGAATAAAATGTAGAAAATTCGCCTAATACTTTCAATATCGATTTGCATAAGGCTCTTTGCCAAGCAAAGAATCATAGCCGCAACGAAACTAAAGATATCAAAATTAAAGAACCTTCTTTGCTACCTAGCTCACTCTATTTCTTGAAAATAATCAAGAAACACAAGAAAACCTACTAAGGAACCAGACTTATATATCCTTCCAGCAGGGAAGATGTAACTAGTAGGATTAATTCAATCTGTCAAATGAGTTTCTCTTTAGGTAAACTCCCATTTTCAGTGTGCTAACTGACATACTTCTCATACTAAACTCCCATTTTCAGTGTGCTAACTGACATACTTCTCATACCTCATAAGCTGACTCATGGCAGCTCTCTGACATTACATTTTTTATGATACACCAACATTATCAATTAAAAAAAATGCATATAAAGCAAGTTACACAATGCACACAAAAAATTTCTTTCTTTTGGAATTCACAAAATACAGCAAACCTGAGTTCACACCAAATCTAATGTTGTATAACCATCAAACATGTGCATAACAAGTTACACATGAAATTTTTAAATAAATTAAAGGACCCAAACATAAGCATGTCCTTTAAATTCTAACTAAATCTATACAAATCCATTGGGAAACAGCAAAAGTAAGAAAGAATATAGAACCTGCCCTACTCATTAATTACCAAGCCTACTTGTGCCAAAACCTCGATTCATGGTTAATCACTGCTAAGATTATACATAGCAAATTTTTGCTCAAAATAGATATCATCTCGTACTTAAACTTTACTCACATTCAGTCTTGGACCATCACGATAAGCATGAAATTGCTGCCAAAACTTTGAAACCGCATTTGTCTTAAATGTCTCCTGCAACACTAGATAAGAACATATTACTCTACGAACAAAGAGCACCTTTCATCATAGATAAGCAAACATGTTAACTGAAATAATATTATCCAAAAGGCATACGCATCCAAATAAAACCCACTTCATCCAAGCAAGTCGAAGGATCCTCCTCCTTATAAGTGTTAAATCCACTTCATCTACATTGCTATTTGTTAGTCAATGACTAGCCACCTTAAGCTTTTTGGTAATTTGGATATCTGATATTACATGTTCCAGGAGAGCACTTGAATATAACCCTCCCCTTTAATCCCTTCAAAGCCATTGCTGGCAGCGTATCAGTCCATAATATTAGGATGGTACTAAATGCTACCTCCCCCAGTTACTTTTAAAGGGCTTTAGATGATTTCACACTGTTTTAAGGAAACTAATTAACTCTGCTTTCCAACTGTGTCAATATCTTAAAGTTTCCATTGTACTCTTTTGATTTCTCAGCCTCATCTGTTGTAGATAGCAAACTTAAAAATTTCACTGATTACCAAGGTGAACAGGGGAAAACCCCCATGCATTAGCATTGGGCTTGCTCAACAAAATTGATTATTTTTTAACCAAAAAAAACTTGAAAAAGACTAATTCAAAAGTGACAAAAGAGAGCATCAATGTAAAGGTTGTTATGAACGGTCCCACAAAGATGAACACGATATTACTCGATGAATCTACAATTTTTTGTAGCTTTATTCAGGAAGTCGATTACTATTTTCCCTACAGTGAGAAAGGGATTGGCAAAATGCAAAAGGTCAAATAATATAAGACACAAGATGACGTGTTAAAGTTTATTTCAGTTAAGCCCCTCGTCCTGGTAAAGCCTTCAACTATTATAATATTATTTTCTTAAGTTTTTTTCCTAGAAACCACCTATTGTTAACAATAGGGTAACTATACGGAAACCACCTTTCACTTTTAATTTATACATAAACCGCCTTTGAAGTAGGTTTTTGTTGCAATCAACCACCTCATAGTCAAATTTTTAGTTAAGCTTAAAAATTTAAGTTCAAGGTATGTGAGTTGTAGCCTAACAAGACCTAAACACTAAAAAAATGAGTCATGTACAACACTGAATGCGAGTTTTTTAACGGTAATTTTGGGTTTTAAGTGAAGAATTTGACCGGGAGGTGGTTGATTGCAACAAAAACCAACATTAGAGGCGGTTTATGTATAAATTGAAAATGAAAGGTGGTTTCCATATAATTACGATATTTCTATGGTGGCTTCTAGTGGGGTAAAAACACTATAATTAGACTACCTGACCCAATCTTACCTCCAAGGCATACTACTGCTAACATCTAATGAAAAACTCATTTTTTTTTACTCTTGTTCATCAATTTCAACATTTATAATCAGTTGTACATACTTCAACGCACCTAATCAGCCCCAACAAAAACCGCATTTTAAATGCAAGTAAACTAAGCGTAAGAAATCTTTAATACTAGCACATTTCTGCAAGGATGATGCTAAATACCTTGAAGATAATCATCCTGCAATTCGAGAAAGTTAAACTCCGTTTATTACTCTATGAAATTACAGTAATGGGCTACTGAACAGTGTATGTAGGGTTTTAGCCGGCAACTGACAGGATCAATCACAAGGTCACCTAATTCCAAAGGGGTTTATGCGGATGAAATTACCGCGAGAGACTGAAGGAAGTGGTCCTGAGCGAG
Organism: Asparagus kiusianus; assembly: GCA_022839385.1. Classification (NCBI taxonomy): domain Eukaryota; kingdom Viridiplantae; phylum Streptophyta; class Magnoliopsida; order Asparagales; family Asparagaceae; genus Asparagus; species Asparagus kiusianus. The sequence goes on from BQKN01064825.1 coordinate 964,085, forward strand.
GGAACCGAGGCCATGGACACAGAGAGTGGCGACCAAAGGGACCAGCTGGGACCCGACGGAGGGGTCGCCTTTGCCCTTGAGCAGGGTTTCGGTGCAGGCGACGAAGCCGCCCCAGCTCTCAAGGATCTCGCCGAAGGATTCTTCAGCTAGCGATTCCATGATCGTTAGACACCTAAGAGGGCTACGGAGGAGGTCGGAAAATTCGTGTTTGGGACTTCAATTAGTAGGGCTATTTGAATTTTCTGCAGATTGGCTTTAGTAGGTCGGTCCCGAATCTGATTTGGAGGCTGATTTCGTTGTAAATAGGATGGAATGGATCACTGGAGAGAGATGTCGGCGGCTGGAGGAGACCATGGCGGCGTCTGCGGGGGGTAGCTTGGTGACAAGAGAAGCGGGTTTTTCCCCCTTGTGTTTGGGCCCTTTACTAATAATGGGCAAGGCAAGGACTCCTAACTTAAAAGGGGCTGTTTGTTTGGGCTAACAAGCGGAGAAAATGAGTTTCGCAAAACTGATCAGCCGATTTCTTATAGTTTCCTTCACTTTTTTTAGGCTTGGTTCGCAAAAACGAAAGAAGGAAAGAGGGAGAAAACTGGCATTCAAAGGAAAATTTGGGGCCAATTGTTTTCCGCCCTTACGTTCCCGATTTTGCAGAAAACTCGCGGAAAGTGAAGAGGAGGGAAAGTTTAGGGTTCCCGCCTCCTCAATCCCGTCACCGCTCCCCTCTCTCTCTCTCGTCTCCCTCATTCTCTTGCCCCTCCCGCTTCGCATAGACAAACGAAACCAAAAGCCGACGAACAAGTAAATGCCCTAATTTTTTTTTTAATTTTGGCCCATTCTCGTATATAATCACTGATTCATGGATCTCTATGCCCTAATTTACTTTTTAGGGAATTATTGATGGGTTTTTTTATGGATTTATATGTGAGATTTTTGTGAAATTTTAAGACTTTTCTTCAAATTTATGGGAAATTTCTTATGGGTTTGGCATGTAGCAGCATCACAAAGAGATCCAAGTTCAATTTTAATGTCTCCTATTCTTATGGGTTT
>BQKN01064825.1:965141-1010045 GCA_022839385.1 Asparagus kiusianus
CAAAGAGATCCAAGTTCAATTTTAATGTCTCCTATTCTTATGGGTTTCGCATGATGGATCTCTCTGTAACTTAGCTTGAAGTCTAAGCTTATGAAGTCTAAGCTAGTTGTTAACGTTTCCTATTTTAACGTTTCCTATTTTACGGGTTGAAGTCTAAGCTTGAAGTCTCAGCATCATAAAGAGATCCAAGTTCAATTTTAACGTTTTCTATTTTATGCGTTTCTTCAATTTTCCCATTTTGAGAGTGTAGGCATATAAAAATGCCTATAGGTTCCTACACACAGCTCGGGACGAAATGCAGACGATAAGCGTCATCATCCAAGTCAGGAAAGGATTATATGGCCCCGTGAAAGCTAACAAATATACAAAGTGAGTCATTGGAGTGTACAAGTCACCGGAATGACGAAATACGCTCAATACAAGTTCGGAGAAGTCAGAAAGTGTCGAACGCCTCAAAGTGGACCACAAAATAAAGAGGCATTTAGACCATGCTACAATTTGAATCTGAAAAAGTTCAAAACATGAAAGTTGTAGGTCTCTTCGTCAGCTTTCTAACGTATCTTGAATCACCTCATTCCGAGGTAGGATGAGTGAGTTAAGACCGATATAGTAACTCCGGGATGCTCAAATCCGACCCGCACTACAGTTCTGACCCGCGCTACAGTCCGACCCATGCTACAATAATCCGACCGCGCTACAGTGATCTGACCCGCACAAAGAAGTAAAGTTTTGACTATTCTGTGATTTGAATCTAAAAAATCTCAAAACATAAAAGTTATAGATCTCTTCGTTAGCTTTCCAACGCATCTTGAATTAGCTTAATCGGAGGTCGTACGAAAGAGTTAAGGCTAAAATACCGAAGATATCTCAAACTGACCCGCTTAACGGCGGGTCGGATCAGTCCGACCCGCGCGGCGACGGGTCGGATCCATCCGACCCGCGCCCACGCGGGTCACATCAGTCCGTCTCGCGCCCAGAACCGCCCGTAACCTTCAAAACACGTTTTTAGACTGTTTTGATCGGTTTCTTCTGTTCCAGAGGTTCCTAACTGCCTAGATATTATCTACAAACGTGGTTAGACAGTTATTAACTGAAGATAAGGCCAAATCACTCATTCTGGTCCAAAACCCCCAACCGAAGCTTATAAATACGGGCTCAGGGGCTCATTTCAAAGGGGGGTTGATTATCAAGACGATGAGGTGCTGCCGGATTGAGGAGCAAGGGAGCACGAATTTTAGCAAGGGCTAGCGAGATCCCGGCGAATCCCGGTATAAAGAAGGAGCAATTCGAAGGATCTGAAGCCCGTTCCCGTCCATTTCTCCAGATTAGGCTTGGTCTTAATCTCGAGAAGAGCTACTGATTTCGCTTGGTCGATTTTAACGCTTTAAGCAACTACCCCATTGGTGAGGTAGGAGCTCTGCCGAATTTTTAACAACCGGATCTGATCAAATGTGGTCCACGGATAAACCCCGGCACAGGCGAAGACACCCACGCAAGCAGAAGACCGATAAATGATCTCTGCGTTTGTTTGACGAGAATTGTATTTTTTTTGTTTTCATTATGTAAAAGTCTTATAAAAGACTATCTTTTTGTTTTCATTGTAACGACTGAAGTTGTAATGACTACCATAATAAATACATCAATTTTCAACGTAAACAAACTGGTCACCACAGTGGGAGCCAACGGTCTGGCTGCCGAGGTCGTCGTGTCGCAACCGATGATTAAGATCCCAGTTGAAGAGGTGGTCGAATACAAGTTCGACCAACAGAAGTACGAAGAATACCTCTCGTCCCCCTCCTCCAGATCATCCGCTTCTCGCAAACGAGTCCGGATCTGCAGACCTGAACTCCTCCTCAATCAAGAAGTTAAGTACAGAAGGCGCGCCCACTTTGTCGAAGAGAGCTCGTCAAAGGCAGCGCCAACGCCTTGCATGCCAACTCGTCAGGGCTTTGGACTCAATTGACGGGATCCGTTACGAGGCGGATCTAAAAATTAGGCAACGCCAAGCACCCCAAAAGCAGACAAATGCCCTCTCCTCCAAATCACCAACAAGTGAATGGGTACAAGTCAAAAGGACCCGTTCAACTGACGAGGCATAATTATGTACCAAAATTGTAAGTGCACAATTGATCAAGTTATAGTATAAAAGTTATCGATCCCACGAGGAAGGTGATTTTAAGAGATTAATAGAATTGGTTCTTATATTTTGTGCGTGACATTTAGGAATAAAGAATAAGTGTGATTGTGATGAGTGATTGTTGTGAATATATGCAAAAGATAATAAATTGAATTTTAGAGGAGAGAAGGAAGAATCAAAGAATAAATGAAATCACAAGGCAAGAAAGAAGAATGAATAAAATCAAGAAATAAAACAAAGAATGAAAAGAAAATCTAAGAAAGTCAAGATGGAGGATTCAAAAGAGGTAAGAAATCTAGAATATAATCCACTAACCAATTTCAATTATAAAATATAAACTATTCTCTTTTTATCATATTTCAACTTAGATTTATTAAGCATAGATTATCAAACCATTTAAGGAAAGTGTAACCTATCAAATTATCATCTAAGTCAAAATAATTACTATTCATGACAAGAACAACAACATGATAATAATCCTAGAATTCATAAGCATAACCTATCAAACCATTTAAGATAAGCATAGATTATCAAATTCTTCTTCTATCGATTAGTTCTCTAGTTGATTATCATAAACATGAACATTTTAAGTGCAAGAGAATAATTCATACAATATAAAGAAAATTAGACTAGTTTCATACAATTCTAAGATTCCTACAAGAATTAAATTCACATCTTAAGAAATAAAAACAAGAAAAAGAACTAATTACAAAAATAAAAAGAAAAGAAAAATCTAAACTATGAACAAGAAATAAATCTAACTACAAAGAATTAAAATCTAAACTACAAAATATATTACAAAAATTAAATGCAAGAAAATAAATCTACTCTACAAATTAAAGTGCAAAAAGAAATAAAAAGACAAGAAAATAAATCTACACTATAAGCATGAATTTAAATCTAACTAATAAGCAATAATAAAGAAATTACTAAAAAGAAATAAAAGAGAAAAGAAATGCAAACCTTCAAATTACTTTTCATCTCCATCCTCATCATTCAACAAAGAGGAGAAAAGAAAATTTAAAGAGGAGAAAAATTATTATTATTAATTACAACAAAAGTTACAATTTTTAGAAGGCCTTCTCAATTAAGAGTAGCCCTCCTCTCCAAATGGAGTTACAAAATTTTTCACACCTCTAACCCCTCACTCTCTACCTCTATTTATAGTAAACATCAGTGAATGAGAGCCATTGGATTAAAATCTTATCCAAAAACATTAATTTTTAGCCTTTGATTCGTAACAAACTGCCCAGTGTATCGATACCAGCATCGATAGGGGTATCGATGCTGGCATCGATACAGGCATCGATGCGAGCATCGATGCCCCCATCGATGCAGGCATCGATGCATGCCTCTCTCTGGTTGCTGTCTGAATTTGTTTCTTCTTGTGGGCTTTGGGCTTGGACAAATCTTTGATTTCTTCTTTTATTTGATTTGGGCTTTGGCATTTCTTGGGCTTTACTTCTTCTTCTTAGCTTGAGCTTTTGGATAATTTGGAAATTGATTTTCCAATGAGCTTCTTTGCTTTATTTCCTCATTTAATCAACGGGTTTTTCTTAAGAGATTAGAGTTTGAGATTTATTCTTCATTAACCTGCAATTAAAAGATAAAAATAATTATTAGTGGTATATTTATTCATATAAAATAGATAATGAAGGTATAAAACTGTAATAAAATATGATTATCAAATACCCCCATACCTAAACTCTTGCTAGTCCTCTAGCAAAGAAAATAAAAAGAAAATTCTAACTCACTTTCGCAGGAATCGCGGTTGTATTTAGCGCATACAACAAGCCTTTAAACCCCTAGGTTACCCTAGTGGACGAGTTGTAGTCTCGTGAGGGTTTGCAGTGAATAAACCCATAAAATTCGATCAATCTTTCCAAGTTAAATAAGTCAGTAAATAACATATTTTTCTTGATATATTTAGACATTCTAATTGAAGCTAGTTAATAATCAAGAAAACGTTTTTATATATAACTCCAATGTAAATTCCTTAGAAAATCTTTTTCATTATAGCAATACAAAACCAAGTCAAATATTAGAGATTTAATTTAAAAGTTTTGAAAAGAACATGCTAACTCTTTGCTTTAAATAATTTTCAAGTTTCTTGATCAAAAATTATTTTTCAAGACCATATATACAAAACAACAATATATAGAAAAAAAATGGTTAGTGTTATACGTATATATATATATATATATATATTTCTCACTCTTTAATTCTTGGTGATTGTTTTCTATTTTAACGGGCTTTCTAAGTGACTATTTAATGAGTTTTGGACCAATGAATCCCAACCCAATTGGGCTTAGGTCATTAAGTATAGAAATACTCATTGGGCTTAATTACTCAGTCAACTTAGGCTTTATAAGATAGAATCACCTTAAATTTAAGAGTTTTTCTTTTTTTTTGTGCCCACTTTTCGCACTCTTGTTTTATAAGGTTATTTTTTTAATATATATGTGTAAGTATATATAATCTGAAAAAAATGTGTAAATCAAGATAACTTGAAAAAAATATTTTCAACTCTAAGTTAAGCATGCAAAAATTTTATTATTTTTAATTAAAAAACTAAGGTAAGACTTAAGTAAAGTATACTACTTAAAAGATCATTTCTTAAGAATTTTATTTGGAGTTATCATAAAAGGTGAACTTGAGTATGTCACTAACTAGGAATTAGAAAATTTAAAATCTATCAATTAGATCAATTATTACTTAACTCTATTAATTTGGCAAGTGATAAAATTTTTTTTAAAGAAAGAGAAAAATAAAAAAATAAAAAAATATTGAAACAAAATACTAACTAGCAAAATATAAACAAAGGCTAACTAGCTACACCCCCATACCCAGACTTTGCAGTGTTCTCAAGGCAAATAATATCCAGAATATCATAGTTTAATAAGTACATGTCGAAATAAAAATCAAAGACCGGGTAAAAAAATAAAAAGAACATCCCTCACTGCTCATCTCCTGATATATCGTCATCCACATCATCAGCGGTAGCTGCTGAACTCGGTCCTGCCTCATCCTCTCCTGGAACATCATCCGGCTGAAATGGTGTGATAAAACTATGAAGCTCAGGTGGAGGTCCATCTGTATCTCCATGTTCTCTCTGCCATCCTCTCGCCAAATATGTCATGGTCTCGGTGGAGTAGCTCAGCTGGCCATGCATCTCGTGTATCTGCCGCTGTATCCTGTGCATCTGTATCTGCATCCTGTCCATGCGACTCCGCATTCTGTCCATCTCCTCTCGAATAGGATCCTGTGTAGCTGGCTGGTGTTGAGGAGGTTCTCTACCTGAAGGACCGGACTGATCTCGTCCTGAAATGCTCCTCCTCACAGTCTGATTATTTAGTAACCTCTTCCCTGCTTCTAACCTATCCTCTGCGAATACTGGAACGTGAAATCTATGGCAGAGTCTAGTGATGAAATAGGGGTAAATGAGCTGAGTACGTGATGCAGACTGTGTCCTAACCCAATCTAACACATTCTCCACTGATGAGCGCATCCATACAAATATAATCCTCGCTATATCAAATCGCTGACCAGTGGCTATCCAAAAGAGAAGGAGAATATCGTGTGGGGTAATGACGGAGTATGCAGTGGTGGGTTTCAAATCAAAATTCAGGAAAAGATTAAGTAATCTATATTCTGGTTTGAGATTTCTTGAACCGAAACTAGATGTAAAGACCCTCCCACACAAGGTTGCAGACATGTTATTGTATTCTGGTGTACCAGGTTGTAATATAGAGGCTAAATGGAAGTAATCTGGTACATCAGTGGGTGGTTCTGCAAGGTCAAGGGTAGCACGGATAGTGGAAGGATCGAAAAGAACTCTAACACCCCTCACGATAGAAAAAGCTAAAAATTCTCTATCCGGATCAATCTCCCATCCAGAATAGAACTCATGCACTAATGAAACGTTTTCTTTTTCTAAGGGTTTAGTCATCATGCTCCTAAGACCTACTGCAGTTAACATGGTGACTGTGGAATGATATGTATGCAGTGCACTCATCTGAAATCCCCTCTCAAAATGAATGTTAAGACCCACAATTCTAGATAAAATAGTGGCTCTATCTATGTCGGTATCAGATGGATCAGAGGATGATGAACTTGCTCGAGATTTTTTCTGGGGGGCATCTATAGAAAAAGAAAAGAAAAGAAAATGGAAAAAAAATTAATAATAAAATTCCAAAATTTTTTATTTATTTTTATTTTATTTATTTAGCTACAAATTGTTCAACATGAGTTAATTTTAAGTTATCAGAATTTCTTTTGATAATAAATTCCCTCAAAATTATTCTTTGAGAACAAAAATGTTAAAATTTTGATAACTTGATCGGTGAAACATACATGTTGAAATGACAATTATAAGCTAAACCTTACAATTGTTGAATAAAATATCCAATACAAATTTCCGAATGTGAGAAGTATCCAATTAAACTTTTATTTGATCAATTACTCACATTTGCACAAAACACCCCAAATTCAAATTTATTTTTGTAAAACCCCCCTAATTTTTTCGGATTTGCATACAACACCCAAAAAAAATTTTCAATTTGAAATCACATACCCAATTGAATGTTCAAAATTATGCGTTTTTGCACAAAAACCCTAAGAATTTTTAGATTTGCGTGAAACACCCTAAGTTTTTTTGGTTTTGCACAAAACACCCCAAAAATTTTTTTCCTTTTTTTTAGATTTTTGAACAAGATATCCCCAATTGAATTCTAAGTTCAAACCCCCAAGAAATTTTCGGATTTGCAAAACCCTCCCCTAATTTTCGGATTTTTGGACAAAATCCCCAAAGTTTTGGCAAATCCCCAAATTAAACCCTCAATATGTTGAATTGATCACTTATAATCACCACATCATCCAAACTATGATAATAATCCAAAATTATTCATGATTTAATCACCACGTCATCCATGATTTCAAAAATTAGAATTACAAGATCAAGTTTAGAAATCATACCTTGGGGAGATGAGGAAGAAGCCCTAAAGATTGCAGAAACAACCCTCCAAAATTTCTTGATTTATGTGGGTGAATTAGGGTTTTAGAGGGGAGGAGAAATTCGGGTTTGGGGAGATGAAAATGAAGAGGGGAAGAAAGAGTTAGGTGGCTGCGATTTTTGAGGCAGCTGGGTGGAGGCATCGATGCCGGCATCGATGCTGGCATCGATGCCCATGTCGATGGTGTTTGGGCCAGCCAGCCCAAACACGGTTTTCTTTTTTTTTCTTTTTGTTTTTCTTTGGGCCTGTGATATTGGGCCCATTTGTATTATGTATAAATATGTTTTGTTTTTTTTTTGTTTTTGTTTGGGCCATAAAACAAATGGCCTGAAAAAAATATTTGATTTTTAACATATATATTTATTATTATTTTTTTTATATTTTTTTCATGTTACTTCTTCGACGTTTTTTTACAAAATATGTATAGATATATGTATTTTTTTAAAGCCTATGTTACTTATTCAAATTTTGTTATGTGTTTTTTTAAGAAACAAAAGAAAAATTAGTTTTTTTCTTTTTTTACAGATAATGAGGTTCATGAAGAACCAACACCTCTTCCTCTTCGAGCGTAGAAAATTCTAAAAATGGTTTTAGACGTTGACCATTTATTTTAAAAATATTACCATTTTTAGGATTTTCTATCTCGACAGCCCCATGCGAAAAAACTTGTTTAACAAAAAATGGACCTGTCCATCTTGATCTCAATTTTTTAGGAAAAAGATACAATTTTGAATTGTATAATAAAACTTTCTGTCCTGGAGAGAAATTTTTTCGTAAAATTGATTTGTCATGAAAAATCTTGGTTTTCTCTTTGTAAATTTTGAGTTTATGTATGCATCATTTCTAATTTCTTTCAACTCATTTATTTGGAGCAATCTGTTCTTACCTGCCAAGTCTGAATCAAAATTCATCTGTTTTATCGCCCACATTGCTCGATGCTCCAACTCCACTGGTAAGTGACAAGCTTTTCCAAATACTAATCTGTATGGTGACATTCCCAAATTAGCCTTGAAAGCTGTTCTATATGCCCACAGAGCATCACATAATTTTACAGACCAATCTTTTCTGTTATGATTAACTGTTTTTTCTAAGATTTGTTTGATCTGCCTGTTTGTGACCTCTACTTGTCCACTAGTTTGGGGGTGATAAGGAGTTGACAATTTGTGTGTGATTGAATATTTCCTCATCAAAGCTTCAAAAGAACGGTTATAAAAATATGTACCGTTGTCACTGATGATCGCTCGGGGTACTCCAAACCGTGCAAAATTGTTCTCTTTCAAAAACTTGGCAACGACCTTGTTATCATTAGTTTTGCAAGCTACCGCCTCAACCCATGTTGACATGTATTCAACGACTTCTAGAATGTAGATATTTCCAAAGAAATTTAGAAATGGTCCCATAAAATCGATACCCCACAGATCAAAAAGTTCAACGGATAAGATGGGTTGTAGGGGCATCATATTTCTTCTAGTGACCTTTCCTAAAAGCTGACAGCGGTTACATGTTTTGCAAAACTCGAATGAATCCTTGAATAGAGTGGGCCAATACAGCCCAGATTGGAGAACTTTTTCAGTTATTTTTCTCGGGCCAAAGTGGCCCCCACAGGCTTGCTCATGACAAAAGGATAGAACACTCCTAGTTTCTTCCGTGAGAACACACCTCCTAAAGATCTGATCAGGACAGTATTTGAACAGATATGGATCATCCCAGTAAAAGTATTTTACTTGGGAGAGAAAACAGGATCTATCCTGTTTGGACCAATGAGAAGGGATCTGGTTCATGACTATGTAATTCACAATGTCAGCGAACCATGGGACAGATTGGATTTATAGGAGTTGTTCATCAGGGAAATGCTCATTGATCGGAACGATTGATGTTGGTACGTTCGGTAATCGAGAAAGGTGATCTGCTACGGAGTTCTCTGCTCCCCTTCTGTCAAGAATTTGGATGTTAAACTCTTGAAGAAGGAGAATCCATCTAATGAGCCGTGCTTTAGCATCCTTTTTGGTCAAAAGATACTTTAGTGCGACATGATCTGTGAAAACTTTGGTCAAGGAACCGATGAGGTAGGACCTGAATTTTTCTAAGGCAAAGACTACAGCTAAAAACTCTTTTTCTGTGACAGAGTAATTTTGCTGGGCATCATTCAGAGTCCTACTGGCGTAGTAGATTACATGCAGTTTTCCATCAAACCGTTGTCATAAAATAGCTCCAATCGTAGAATCAGATGCATCACACATCAGTTCGAAGGGTAAGGTCCAGTCTGGTGCATGAATGATAGGAGTTATGGTTAGCTCCTTTTCCAGATATTTAAAAGCTTTGAGGCAGTCAGGAGAGAAGACAAATGATGTATCATTGGCTAAGAGATTGGTCAAGGGTCTAGTAATCTTGCTGAAATCCTTGATGAAACGTCGGTAAAAACCAGCATGACCAAGAAATGATCTGACATCTTTAACAGTTTTGGGAGGAGGGAGATTGGAAATGAGATCTACCTTAGCTTTGTCCACTTCGATTCCCCTATTAGAAACTACATGTCCTAAGACAATGCCTTGTTTGACCATGAAATGACATTTCTCCCAATTGAGAGTCAGATTTTTCTCCCCACACCGTTCTAGGACCAGTTTAAGATGATGCAAACATTGGGAAAATGTGGCACCAAAGATGGAAAAGTCGTCAATGAAAATTTTGAAAAATCGCCCTACCATGTCGGAAAAAATACTGATCATGCAACGTTGGAATATGGCCGGTGCGTTGCATAATCCAAAAGGCATGCGTCGGTAAACGAATGCTCCATACGGGCAAGTGAAGGTGGTTTTCTCCTAATCTTCGGGAGCAATAGGGATTTGATTGTAACCTGAATATCCATCCAGGAAACAATAGAACTCGAGTCCTGCTAAACGCTCTAACATTTGGTTAATGAAAGGAAGAGGGAAATGATCTTTCCGAGTGGCTAAGTTGAGTTTCCTGTAGTCAATACAGACTCGCCATTCAGTTTGGATTTGAGTGGGAATCAGCTCATTAGCCTCATTTTGGATCACGATGATCCTAGATTTCTTTGGAACAACTTGGACCGAACTTACCCATGAACTATCAAAAATAGGATAAATGATCCCATGATCGAGACATTTCAGAATGTCTTTCCTAACGGCTTCTTTCATCACTGGGTTTAACCTACGTTGAGGATCTCTAGTAGGTTTGGCGTCATCTATCAAATGGATTCGGTGTTGAACAATGGTTGGACTAATCCCTTTGATATCAGCCATGGTCCATCCAATGGCTTCCCTATTCTCTCTTAACACATCTAAGAGAGCTTCCTTTTGATCGGTAGTCAAATCAGAAGAAATGATAACTGGTAAAGACTCGTTCTCCCTTAAGTAGGCATACTCTAGATTTTCAGGTAGAGGTTTGAGCTCTAACTTAGGGGGTTCCTCCACAGATGGGCGAAGCTGGACTTGGGGTTCTATCTCCAAAGGTTCTCGTTGCCAGCTAACAGCAAAAACATGATTGACCAGCGGTTCTATCTCTAGTTCGTCATCAGAAAGCTCCTCAATCATCAAATCAGATGCATTTGAATCAGACTCACACTCTCCTTCTTGTTGTTCACGGATATTCCCTGAATAAAATTCACTTCCATGGGTTAATCAGATGGATCACTAGGCTGTCTCCCTAAGTTAAAAATATTAAGGTCAACAGTCATATTTCCAAAAGATAGTTTCATCTGACCGGTTCTACAATTTATCAAAGCATTTGAGGTGGCTAAGAACGGTCTTCCTAGAATAACGGGGATTTGACTTTTAAGATTGGAAACGGGCTGCGTTTCCAAGACAATAAAATCAACAGGAAAAATAAACTCTCCAACTTTGATCAGAACATCATCTACCTCTTCTTTGGGAATTTTTACAGATCTATCAGCTAACTGTAGAGTGCATCTTATTGGTTTAAGTTCTCCTACACCTATCTGTTGATAGACTGAATAAGGAAGGAGGTTGACGCTGGCTCCCAAGTCTAGAAGTACCTTATCAATGTGAGTGTTACCTATGACACATGGAATTGTGGGACAACCAGGGTCCTTGTATTTCAACGGCATGGGTTTTGAAAAATTTCACTGAGGTTGGCAGTTAAGAAGACTTTCTTGGGGACATTGGTGGTTCTTTTCTTAGTGCATAAGTCCTTCAAGAACTTTGCATAAGAAGGAATTTGTTCGATTGCATCTAGGAGAGGGATGTTGATCTTAACCTGTTTGAATGTTTCTACGATTTTCTCAACCTGTGGGGAGTTTTCCTAGGTTTTAGTCTATCTGGAAAAGGGGTAACGGGCCTATACCTATCTAGATCAGGCTCAATCTCAAGTTCAGCATTTTGGTCATCGGAAGGAATTGCTTCATCGGAAGGAGTGTGTTGGATGGGAGAAGGGGTTTGATCCGGTGGCATTCTAACTTGATTGTCTATTTGTTTCCCTGATCTCAGAGTGTGAATTGCATTCAATTGAGCTGGATTGTTGGAACTGGATCCAGTGTCATTAGGGTTTGCAACAGGTTGACTTAGAAATTTTCCTTTTTCTCTCTCACTCACGGCAGCGGCTAGTTATCCAAGTTGGGTTTCTAACTGGGCTATGGCTTGAGTGTTCAAGTTGAGCACTTGGCCGGTAGTTTGCATGAAGGAATTTAGAGTGGTGGATGACTAGGTCAACATGTTGGTCGTTTGTGTAAAAGCTTTGATCATAGCTTCTAAACCCTTTTCTAAGACACTCAAACGTTTGTCATGATCAGAATTTGAAGGATTTGTAGGCTGGTGAGGATGAGGATGTTGGTTTAGAAAAGGTGGGTTAGAAAAATTGTTCGGTGTATTGAACGGGACAGTGTTTCCCCTAGGGAAATGTTGGTTCGATGAGGGTATGAAGTTTTGGTTTCCATGAGAATTTCCTTGGTTCCAAGCAAAGTTGGGATGATTTCTCCAACCTGGATTATAGGTTAGAGAAAATGGATCATTTTTAGGACGTTGGAATGCAGCGTTCATCTGTTCTAAAGCATGGTTGTTTCCTAGGAGAGGGCATTCCTCTGAAACGTGGGTAGAAGACTGACAGTTATGATATCCCGGGGCAGAAATATAATTAATTTGAGCTGGAGCTCGTTCCTTAACTTCTAAGGCTTCTAACCTCCGTAGAATCGTCGCCATCTTCGCTTCAGACGTAATGTTTGACTCCAGAAAAAGACCACTAGACTTAGATTGGGGAACAGATGAAACCCTATCATCACAGTTTTCCCATTGCATTATTTTCTCGGATAGACTCTCTAGGAATTCCCAAGCTTCATCTGCGTTTTTCCTCATAAAATCTCCCTGACACATTGATTCTAAAGATGTTTTTGATAAATAGTCTAATCCTTCATATATGACTTGGCATAATCGCCATTTTTCTAGACCATGATGAGGACATTGGATTAAAAGATCTTTAAATCGGTCAAAGTATTTTCAGAATGGCTCTCCCGGGATAATTTTGAAATTTTGAATGCTGTTCCTAAGCTTTACCATTTTGTGAATAGGGAAAAATTTCTTAAGAAAAACGGTGACAAATTCCTCCCAAGTTGAGATGGAATTTGTCGGTAAGCTGTACATCCATTTTTTAGCTTTGTCCTTAAGGGCAAATGGAATAAATCTGAGCTTAATTGCATCTTCGGTTAATTCTCTCATTTTAATCATAATACATACTTCCTCAAATTCCGAGATAAAAATATATGTTGACCCTATAGTTTTGATGATGATTTGTCAAACAATTTATTACTAATATGTTCTCTAGTGTTTTGTGTTTATGTTTCTCTTTTCAGGTATTTCAACACACGTTAAAGATTCAAGCTCATATGCGTGGATTTACCAAGGTATATGTTTAGTTTACTTACATATATTGTATGATTATATCTAAGCTCAATATATGTACACTTAACACGATTTTTGATGTTTTCTATCATATAATTAACTTTTCATTAAACGTTGTTACAATAACTTTTCTCTCATGTTTACAACTCTTTAATACTTCATTGTATACATATAATGTATGCATAATATACACATACATATTTACAAGCCTTATGTTAATTTTCGTATTCACGAAAAACAGGTTTTCTGAACACTTTTCAAAAACAGGGAGTTTTCACAAACGAAAATTGATTTTTCAGAAATTCCTTTTCAAACATGTTTATTTTATCATTTAGAAACTTTCCCCAAAGTTTCATTATTTTTGGATGTGATTTGATATTTTTTGTGAATTGTTCAAAATGGCCCAAAACCTGTCATTTTAGATATATCAGTTTTCGGTCGACCGGATCGGTCGACCGCCAAGTGTAAATTTGCTTAGCATGTTTTTTTGGTGTTCGCGGTCAACCGTGGCGGTCGACCGAAAGAACATCCAGAGACTTTTCCGGTCGACTGCCGCGGTCGACCGACAGCTTCATTTTTCGTTTCTCTGAGTTTTTGTGCTTCGCGGTCGACCGGACCGGTCGACCGCCCAACGGTCAGAACTCTACAACGGCTAGTTTTTGGCAGCTGTTTTTGGACTCTTGCTCACATTCTTGCTATTGTTTTGGGGTGCTATATAAACCCTATTTGCTGCTCTTTCATTATTCTAACAAAAGAAATCCAAGTTTGTGTTTAACAAAATCTTAAGTGCGTTTAAGAGCTGTTTAAGTTGATTTCATCAATCTGTTTTCAAGACAAGCTTTTCATCAACAAGAAGTGGCTTTCAAATCCCATTGAGATCATCCTCTACTGTTCTTCTTGCTTGAGAAGTCTTCTAAACTCTTATATAGCTTGTTACTTTAATTTCATTTTATTTAGCTATATTTATTGAGTTTCATTCACTATTATCACACACATATTTGAGCTTAATATTTTCATACCATATAGTGTGGGTTATGGGGTGTGATTTAGTGAGTGTGAGCTTCATTGTGTTCTCACTTGTTATTTGAGAACAAATCATTGTATTTAACTTTTATTTGTGAGAATCACTTGTAATACACTTGTACACCGAGAGAAGTGTGAGGCTAGAGACGGGGTCAAATCCAATAGGAGTGGCGTCGATTGACGAACCTAGGGAGAGGTTGTAATCGAGCACTTGAGGAGGAGGACACGGGCTAGGTTCCTACACTTAGTGTGTAAAGTGTGATTGTTGAGCGATTGTGTAGCGTGAGAGTTTTTGGTGAACTTGTAAACCGAGTGTGTAGAAGTTCCGGCTTCCAAACCGGATTGTGATAGTGGATATCTCCTCGAGGTGAGGAGCAGGGACGTAGGTCGTGGGGACCAAACCTCGTGAACATATCGTGTGTTTGTGTTTTGCTTAGCATACTTTCTTTTCACCATTATTGTTCATATTCATATCATATTTCTCCTTGCAAGAACAAATTGATCTACATAATTTTAATTAGCCATTAATTGGGATTAGATTAGCATAAGACCATAATCACCCCCCTCTAGGGTCTAACAATTGGTATCAGAGCTTGGTGCTCCTTAATTTAAGGACTAGCCGCCTTGAGTTAAAGATCCAAGTTATTGTATTTGTACTAATCTAATTTTAATCATATTATGTCTCTTGCATCTCATCGTTATGAATATGAATGATTCATCTTGCTTAGGATATGCTATTAATATTGCTCCTCGTTTGGATATTTTTCCCTATGCTCAATGGCGCATTAGATTCAAACTTTTCGTTCAATCTAATCAATTTGATTTGTGGGAAATTATTGAGGATGGCTATGTTATTCCCATTTTGGAAAAATCCAAATAGAGTGAGAATGATAAAAGATTGTTTAATATGAACAAACTTTTGTTTGAATATTTGATTAATGCTTTTCACTCTTCTTTTTCTAATAAATTTGCTAATTTTGATAGTGCTTATGCTTTATGGAAATTGATTGAAGCACGTGAAGGAAAATTGGAGGCTATTCAACAAGCGTTGGAAAATCCCGCTTTGAATTCTAAAGAAGCCCCATCTCCATGTACAATACCACTAGGTGATAACCCTAGTGAGGTATGCGAGCTTGATAACGATGATATTATTACTTTTGATGAACTTGCTCTTGAGTTTGAAAAATTACATAACTGCTATATTGATGTGAAGAGTAAGTATACAAATATGAAATCCATTCATGAAACACTAACAACTAAGTTTAATTTCATTGCAAATGAAAATATAATTAAAGAATGTAATGAAAAATTGAAAATTGAAAATGCTAGTTTGCTTCATGAAAAACGTGATACTATGTTAGAAGTAGATAAGTTGAAATCTATGATGAGTAATCTTGTTTATCCTACTTCTAGTAGCAATGCTTGTATGCACAATGATGAGTTGAATCAAATGAGAAAATGAAAATCTACCTTAGATTCAACACTAAACACTTGTATTGTTAATAATAAAAAGCTTATGGACTTATGTGCAAAGTTTAATGTTAAATCTTCTAAGAAACCTATTCACTATGCACATATGTATGACAAATTCACAAATGCTCTATTTACGGTCTTAAAGGCCATTTAGCTCAATTTTGTCATAATGCACCTAAAATTGACAAGCCTATTCATGATTGTACATCCCATCAAAGCTTCGTCATCACATACACATGTACACACACATAGTATAAATCATAAACATGTTCATGTGTATAAATGTGATTATTGTGGTCGTTTTGGTCATTTGGCCATGTTTTGTTTCGATTTGAAAAGAAACTTTCATTTGTAAAATAATTACAAAGAAAAATCTACTTTTGCAAATAAACCACGTGCATTCCATTTCGGTCAACGCAAACCATTCAAACCTCTACATTGCACAAATTGCAATCGTATGGGTCATGTTTATAATTTTTGCTTTGATCGCATCAGTGCACAAAATACGCCCAAACGGGTTCACAACCCTAGGGCCTTAGATTTAAATGATAGGGGTCATGTCCCAAGTTCTAGTGGTACCAAAATGATTTGGGTACCAAAATGATTTTTATAACATCTCTTGTGTTTATGCTGTTTTGTTTTTATCATTGTTTTGAATAATTGATTTTTGGTTTCTAATGACAAATTGTATTCTTTTGTTAAAACAAATTATTTATATATTTTTTATAGAAAAAATCATTTATATATGTTTTATAAAACATTTGGGATATTATAAAACAAGTCTATTAAAGATCTAATTTGAAAACCCCTCAAAATCAATTTTTTAGACTACCTGTGCATTTTAATTTCTCACGGTCGACTGGACCGGTCGACCAACGAAGTCTCTGTAAGTTGCTTCGGTCGACCGCACCGGCCGACCGCCAGAAACTTTTCAGTTTTGTTTTTTGGTTTCTTATCGGGTTTCGGTTTTTAAGTAATGACTGTTTTTGAACCCGAACTGCTCATCACCATTGATCTAACCCTCAGACATATCCCAGCCGTTCCCTCGTCTTCCCTATCACCCGACTCTTCGTTTTTCCCCTCATTTCGAACGAATTTCTTTTAATCTGTCGAAGTTCATCGCGGTCGCCTGCATCAATCGACCGCAATCTTTCTCTTCGTCGATCTCCGCCAAGATTTTGTTGGGTAATGATTTCTTTTCCATCTAATTGATCTTATTTCATTGCTCTAGTGTTTGTTTCTTTTAACCTAGGGTTTCTATTTTAGGGCAGTTTGTAATTTATTCAAAATCTCTTTTTTGTTGTTTCCAGGGGTGTATAATTTCTATCATATCTCATATTTGATCATAAACCCTAATCTATCATGCCTCCTAAGCCTTCCAAAAAGAGATCCAAACCTGAATCTAGTTCCTCCTCTATAAAAGCTTCACATTATGAGGATTATCTACTTTTTAAATCTCTTGTTAGGAAATATAGGGAACTGTGTAAACTGAAAATCATTCCAACCAGATATATCAAGTATCTTGAGTTAATCATGTATGACACTCAATCTATTCTTCGTAATGTGGGTTTGGATAGATTGTTGAATGAAGAACATAAAGTTCCTTATTATCCATTTCTTGTTTATCTGTTTTATGCGAACCTGTCCACAACATCCTCTGCTGATGGTAGTCTGACCATTACCTCATCAGTTAAAAATGTTGAAATAACCTTTTCTGCCAACGAACTTGCGGGGATTCTTAATATCCCAACAGGTGACGTTGCTCTCATGTCTGTTGAACTTGGTGATCCAAATGTTAACCAACTCATGTTTAAGCCCGGTTGCTCTTATACCATGAACAACAATTCTCTCAATCCTAATGCAAAACTCATTGCTAGAATCATTGCTCAAAACTTAATTCCCAAAACCGGTAGCTTTGATCATTTTGCTTCTGATAAGATTAATGCTGTTTACGCCATTTTTGCCAAAATCAAAGTAGATTGGGCAACTGTGTTTCTAAACAATATGGCGTCAAAGCATACAAAATTCCTACCCTTTGGTTCATTTCTCACTCTTATCTTTCAACACTTCGGTGTTAATCTCACAAATGAACCAAAAATTGAAGCCAAGAAGGATTTCTTTGATAAGGTTTCTCTTTCAAGAATGCAGATTTCCTTTTCTGATCTCACTCCGTCATCATCCTCTCGTTCCCGGTCTAGAGCTTCTTCCTCATCTGCTTCTGATATTTGTGATCGTCTGGATCGTCTTGAGACTCAGTTCTCAAACGTTCAGAAGAAGGTCTCAACTATCCAGAGTGATGTTAGGACCATTCTTTCCTATCAGCGTCAGTCTCTAAGGATTCCGGATCCCTCCTCTAGCTTTGAGTCTGATTCTGAGGAGGGCCCTGCTGATGGATCAGGATCTTCTGATGGTGATGGTGATGGTGATGGTGATGGTGATGACTGATCTTGCTGATTGTTGAAGTTCTTTTAAGTGATCTCTATGCTTATGATGTTGTTTCATTTTGAGTTAGAAAACTTGATATCTATGTTTTTAGTTTGAGTGTAATAACTCTATATCTGTGTGACCTTTTATGTATGGTTTGGTATCTTGTGGGACAATCCATGTTTATGCAAAACTATGTAGCTTTCAATGCTTATGTGATGATTTGTGATTTATCGTGTTTAGTTCATTTCTTCTATGATCAATGCCAAGTTGAAACAATATTCATATTTTGGTGTGTGGAAAATAATTTGATGGTAATGAGCTCTTTGTTTTATATACTGTTTAAGATTGTTTAGTTTGCTTAGCTCCTTTACATACTCTTTAGTGTCATTTATTCTATTTGACAGGGGGAGTCTTTGACATACTTTTTTATTATCTGTGCTTATAAGCAGGGGGAGCATTGCTCCTATCTTTCATCTTTCCCTTTTTGATGTTGTCAAAGGGGGAGAAAAATCCACACATAGCTCATATACTTAGCTCATATACTTATTCATATTCATATATGGTTATCATTCATGTTTGTTTTGTCTATGGTGGGCTTATATGTGGGTTATCAGTTTATATTTCATATTCATGTATAAATTGTTTGCCATCATCAAAAAGGGGGAGATTGTTGACCCTATAGTTTTGATGATGATTTGTCAAACAATTTATTACTAATATGTTCTCTAGTGTTTTGTGTTTATGTTTCTCTTTTCAGGTATTTCAACACACGTTAAAGATTCAAGCACATATGCGTGGATTTACCTAGGTATATGTTTAGTTTACTTACATATATTGTATGATTATATCTAAGCTCAATATATGTACACTTAACACGATTTTTGATGTTTTCTATCATATAATTGATTTTTCATCAAACGTTGTTACAATAACTTTTCTCTCATGTTTACAGCTCTTTAATACTTCATTGTATACATATAATGTATGCATAATATACACATACATATTTACAAGCCTTATGTTAATTTTCGTATTCACGAAAAATAGGTTTTCTGAACACTTTTCAAAAACAGGGAGTTTTCACAAACAAAAATTGATTTTCCAGAAATTCCTTTTCAAACATGTTTATTTTATCATTTAGAAACTTTCCCTAAAGTTTCATTATTTTTGGATGTGATTTGATATTTTTTGTGAATTGTTCAAAATGGCCCAAAACCTGTCATTTTAGATATATCAGTTTTCGGTCGACCAGATCGGTCGACCGCCAAGTATAAATTTGCTTAGTATGTTTTTTTGGTGTTCGCGGTCGACCGTGGCGGTCGACCGAAAGAACATCCAGAGACTTTTTCGGTCGACTGTCGCGGTCGACCGACAGCTTCATTTTTCGTTTCTCTGAGTTTTTGTGCTTCGCGGTCGACCGGACCGGTCGACCGCCCAACGGTCAGAACTCTACAACGGCTAGTTTTTGGCAGCTGTTTTTGGACTCTTGCTCATATTCTTGCTATTGTTTTGGGGTGCTATATAAACCCTATTTGCTGCTTTTTCATTATTCTAACAAAAGAAATCCAAGTTTGTGTTTAACAAAATCTTAAGTGCGTTTAATAGCTGTTTAAGTTGATT
Source organism: Asparagus kiusianus (assembly GCA_022839385.1). Taxonomy (NCBI): domain Eukaryota; kingdom Viridiplantae; phylum Streptophyta; class Magnoliopsida; order Asparagales; family Asparagaceae; genus Asparagus; species Asparagus kiusianus. The sequence continues at coordinate 984,704 of BQKN01064825.1, forward strand.
TCATCAATCTGTTTTCAAGACAAGCTTTTCATCAACAAGAAGTGGCTTTCAAATCCCATTGAGATCATCCTCTACTATTCTTCTTGCTTGAGAAGTCTTCTAAACTCTTATATAGCTTGTTACTTTAATTTCATTTTATTTAGCTATATTTATTGAGTTTCATTCACTATTATCACACACATATTTGAGCTTAATATTTTCATACCATATAGTGTGGGTTGTGGGGTGTGATTTAGTGAGTGTGAGCTTCATTGTGTTCTCACTTGTTATTTGAGAACAAATCATTGTATTTAACTTTTATTTGTGAGAATTACTTGTAATACACTTGTACACCGAGAGAAGTGTGAGGCGAGAGACGGGGTCAAATCCAATAGGAGTGGCGTCGATTGACGAACCTAGGGAGAGGTTGTAATCGAGCACTTGAGGAGGAGGACACGGGCTAGGTTCCTACACTTAGAGTGTAAAGTGTGATTGTTGAGTGACTGTGTAGCGTGAGAGTTTTCGGTGAACTTGTAAACCGAGTGTGTAGAAGTTCCGGCTTCCAAACCGGATTGTGATAGTGGATATCTCCTCGAGGTGAGGAGCGGGGACGTAGGTCGTGGGGACCGAACCTCGTGAACATATCGTGTGTTTGTGTTTTGCTTAGCATACTTTCTTTTCACCATTATTGTTCATATTCATATCATATTTCTCCTTGCAAGAACAAATTGATCTACATAATTTTAATTAGCCATTAATTAGGATTAGATTAGCATAAGACCCTAATCACCCCCCCCCCTCTAGGGTCTAACAATATATGCATCTTCTGTTTCATTACCTAGGAATTTGGGAAGCATGTTTATGTAATGCGGTCTAAGCTCGAAATTTGCTTCATTTACTTCGGGGAGTCTTATGCAAGATGGAATTGCATTTTTGGTGGGGTAACACATATTCTGAAGGACGGGTTGATTTGCCATTTCTTGAATTGGTTCAACACGGATTAAACGATGAGAATTATCCCGAACCTAAGTTTGCATACACTAAAACAAATTTTTTTCTTTTTAAGGAAATAAAGAAAATTAGATTTTTTTAATATGAAAAGATAAAGAAAAAGAAAAATCCTAACTAAAACAAATCAAAGCAATCACTTTTCAATCACTCTAATTCTAAGGTTTAGCCTAACTCAACTAGATCAGCTCCTAACCAAAAATTCCTACAGTGAAAAGATCAAAGTTTTACCCAGGTAGTTAGCTAGGTAAGGATAGTACTAGAGGGTGATCAAAGATCAATTAAGTGCCTCTTTCCTTGCGGAGCGCTTTACGCAACCCCTAAACCTTACCTTAGATACCAACTATTCTGAGAAAACTTAAACCGGTTCACTTAAGAATTTCTTGTTCCTTATTGAGCTCGAATCCTTAGGGGCCAACGTCTAATGAGTTTTAGAAGGCTTGGGTTTGTGAAGTGAGGAACTAGTGATTTGTGGGCTAAAGAAAGGGTGATGAAATCCCTTACCTTATCTTGATTGGGGTTTTGCCCTTAAGAATGTTTTAAGTGTGTGCCAAATCAAGTGCTACAATCACTTTGGTGAACTCCTACACTATATGAAATGCAACCCTAGAAATTAAAAGCGACTAAAAAGAATGATAAAAAGAAAATCTTTTTTTTTAATTATGGTCAACAACAATCAAATGTGAGAAAAGGGCTCTTGTTTGAATTTATTATCTTGTTAGTTAATGTCCAAGTGAAAGGTGGATTTTATTATGGTCAACAAAAATAAAAGCTTTTTGTTTTTTTTAAATCCTAATTGTCTCTAATTGTGAAGCTAACTAAAAATGGTGGAATTGAAAACTAGAAAGAGGACTTACCCGAAAGCAATTCTCTAAGTTCTTGATCTTCAATCCAAGACTTTCAAGCTCCAAGCGGTTCCTTCACAAGAAAACACACAAGTTAAAGAACCAAATTAATAAAATCCTATTTTAGCACCTTCCCCGAAACGGCACCAAAAACTTGATGATGCATAATTATGTACCAAAATTACAAGTGCACAATTGATCAAGTTATAGTATAAAAGTTATCGATCCCACGAGGAATGTGATTTTAAGAGATTAATAGAATTGGTTCTTATATTTTGTGCGTGACATTTAGGAATAAAGAATAAGTGTGATTATGATGAGTGATTGTTGTGAATATATGCAAAAGATAATAAATTAAATTTTAGAGGAGAGAAGGAAGAATCAAAGAATAAATGAAATCACAAGGCAAGAAAGAAGAATGAATAAAATTAAGAAATAAAACCAAGAATGAAAAAAAATCTAAGAAATTCAAGATGGAGGATTCAAAAGAGGTAAGAAATCTAGAATATAATCCACTAACCAATTTCAATTATAAAATATAAACTATTCTTTTTTTATCATATTTCAACTTAGATTTATTAAGCATAGATTATCAAACCATTTAAGGAAAGTGTAACCTATCAAATTATCATCTAAGTCAAAATTACTATTCATGATAAGAATAACAACATGATAATAATCCTAGAATTCATAAGCATAACCTATCAAACCATTTAAGATAAGCATAGATTATCAAATTCTTCTTCTACCGATTAGTTCTCTAGTTGATTATCCTAAACATGAATATTTTAAGTGCGAGAGAATAATTCATACAATATAAAGAAAATTAGACTAGTTTCATATAATTTTAAGATTCCTACAAGAATTAAATTCACATCTTAAGAAATAAAAACAAGAAAAAGAACTAATTACAAAAATAAAAAGAAAAGAAAAATCTAAACTATGAACAAGAAATAAATCTACAAAGAATTAAAATTTAAACTACAAAATATATTACAAAAATTAAATGCAAGAAAATAAATCTACTCTACAAATTAAAGTGCAAAAAGAAATAAAAAGACAAGAAAATAAATCTACACTACAAGCATGAATTTAAATCTAACTAATAAGCAATAATAAAGAAATTACTAAAAAAATAAAAGATAAAAGAAATGCAAACCTTCAAATTACTCTTCATCTCCATCCTCATCATTCAACAAAGAGGAGAAAAGAAAATTTAAAGAGGAGAAAAATTATTATTATTAATTACAACAAAAGTTACAATTTTTTGAAGGCCTTCTCAATTAAGAGTAGCCCTTCTCTCCAAATGGAGTTACAAAATTTTTCACACCTCTAACCCCTCACTCTCTACCCCTATTTATAGTAAACGTCAGTGAATGAGAGCCATTGGATTGAAATCTTATCCAAAAACATCAATTTTTGGCCTTTGATTCGTAACAAACTGCCCAGTGTATCGATACCAGCATCGATAGGGGTATCGATGCTGGCATCGATACAGGCATCGATGTGGGCATCGATGCCCCCATCTATGCAGGCATCAATGCCTGCCTCTCTCTGGTTGTTGTCCGAACTTGTTTCTTCTTGTGGGCTTTGGGCTTGGACAAATCTTTGATTTATTCTTTTATTTGATTTGGGCTTTACTTCTTCTTCTTAGCTTGTGCTTTTGGATAATTTGGAAATTGATTTTCCAATGGGCTTCTTTGCTTCATTTCCTCATTTAATCAACGGGTTTTTGTTGAGAGATTGGAGTTTGAGATTTATTCTTCATTAACCTGCAATTAAAAGATAAAAACAATTATTAGTGGTATATTTATTCATATAAAATAGATAATGAGGGTATAAAACTGTAATAAAATGTGATTATCATCAACTCTTGAAGAGCGGATCAAAAAGCGCCAATCTAGGATGACCGATTCAGGCCCAAAAGCCAGGCCGATTGCTCCGGATGTAGCTCCAGCAACGATATCAACCTCATCTACTCGGATGATCGATTGTTCCTTAGGAAGATTTTGCTCTAAAAGCGGGCTAAACTGGGTCGACCCAGAAGCTTGAGCGACGACGTGAGAATCATGGCATCGAGTGGACGACCCCTTGGATCTTCTCCCTACTCCCAGCTCAGCGGCTAAGTCCCCCATCTGAGACCTTAACAGGGACACCTCCTTAGGAGCCTTGTATCTTCTTGGTCTTTTCTGAGGCCCGATAGTAGGGCCTAGCTTCTCACTTGTGGTCCCTACCTCTTGGACTCTGGGAAGAGAAAGCGCCAATAAGTTTACCCTGGCCAAGTCGTCATCCAAAGGTAAACCTAGCGAGATGTGCACTACCCGAAGTGACGCAGGGTCAAACAGATTGCTTCTCTCCCGAGATCCAGCATAAGACCGGATCTTCTCCAGTTACCTTCTCTCCACAGCCTCCAGAGGACCTGACCTCAAGGTATCTGTGTTTATCTCCGTTCATGTTGAGCAGGAAAGAATCTCATCTGCTCCAGAAACCCAGATAAAATGATCTTTCCAATCCTTGTTGGAGTCTGGAGCATTGGAAATCAACTTGAAGCCACCTGTATAATGAAAGAAGAAGTGCGGATCCTTTTTGGTTGACTTGATACCGACCAACTGCCCAAACAACTTCATGGAAGGTGAGACGTCAACTCTGGAGTAGATGATGATGAAAGCCATCAAAATTCCCACCGCGTTCGGAGCAAGATGGGAAGGAGAGATCTCCATTGCCAAACATGCCTCCTTCACAAAGGGATGAAGGGGCAGTCGAAGTCCCTGTTCAAGATGCGCCACGTATACAGGGACTCTACTAGGACCATGGTGGTAGATTGGGGTCGTTCCCTCCGGGACCGCCAATTTGAGGTCCCGATGGATGTCGTAAAGGCTATGGAACCTCTCAAGATTCTTAGCAGACCTTTGAGTGGATCAAATGAAGGAGACTGATCCTTTCCTCGCTGCGACCACCAACAGAGCTTGATGAAGCCATTAGAAACTGACTGGAGAAAGATTGGGGGCTGAAGAAGAAACGTCACGAAACTTAGGGCAAAAGACAAAAGGCTTTTTCTCCCATTCTCTCCAAATAAATTTATAGGCTCCCAATCGACAGGTGGAACAATCCAAATAACTCTCAATTCGCTACAATGAACGGTGGAGATTCAACTAAGGAGGATGAGCATTTTTGAAATTTGAAATTTGAAATTAGGAACATCACGTCCGTTCTACAACCCTGTGACACGTAGGTCTTGAGGACGTGAAAGCATCATTTTGACCCCCGACAGCTGGCAGACAAGCTGTCACGTCATGTTGGGCAGCGACATTCCAAATCTTCTTGAGATTATGCCGTCCAGAGAGATAAGACGATCCCATCAATCGACGCCTTTTGCTAACCAGCAAGACGGCGTCTGTTCTATTGACGATGCGAACGAAGGCACTAGTCGGCATAATAGACTACAACCAACCAGACAAGTCAAGATTCCCTTGATAACTAAGCCAAGATGGTACCTCCTAATCTCAACTCAAGGGGCAATACCGATCGACCCTAAAAATAGTAAGCAAATTCTTTCAGACCATCAGAGAAGGTCGTGCCTCACTCAAGCAAAAGTCTAAGGTTCTAATGAATAGGAGGATAATACCTTTTTCATTCATTAGTCAAGTACTACAAAAATTAGAAATCTACAATGTCAAGAAAAGAGAAACTCTTATGAAGTCTATCATGGATCCGTTCCTGCTGCTGAAGTTAAGGGTGGAAAACTTCTCAAGGTATCCGGCAGAGTAGTCAAGCAACCCTATTCTGCATCCGAACCATCCTCGGACCCGCTTAAGTCGAACCACACTCCTTGGGCCTCTAACTCCTCTAATTCGCCCAAGCAGCGGGCAACCATGGAAGAGTAGCGAAGACGATTGGGGGTGTTCTTCAAATCGGCCAGAATCTGAGCCGACATGTAATCATATCCAGCTTTGGAAGCTAGTGCCACCTCGGTTCGCCCGGCTAAACTCCTTCGTTATTCGTCAACGATCTCCTAACGACAGCTGTCGAGAATCTCTTGATGATGCTCATCGATGACTTCCTGAAGAAGCTTAGACTTCAACTACTTTATTTCTTCTTGAAGTTGGGCGATGGTCACTTCCGCTGTGTCTAACTGACGCTTTGCATGGGCCGTCGCCGCCTTCTCTACCTGAGCTAGAACCTCCGTGTGGTCCCTTTCCTGAAGCGTCTCATCTAGCTCTTGTCTAAGCTTTGCAACTTGAGAGACGTCTGAAGCAAATCCGTCGATAGTCTATTGCCGAGGGACTTTCTCGTGGGACCTTAGTAGATCAACTTCATCAAGGAGCTCCTGATGAGAGGTCCAAAGATGATCCACCCGATTGAATAGCTCGTTCTCCAATAGATCCCCTCGGAGAAAGTAATTGTGAAGAGCCTGATGGAGACCTTGATCAGGAATCCTCCTAAGCAGCTTCTCATCCTCTGGAAGACGGAACTGATCGATAGCCCTCGCCTGGGCTCGACAGGACCCGATGATGGACCCTCTAACATCCAGATAACATTCGGCCTCAAAACAAAACTCTAGCTGGGGCTCCCTTGCATACTGGGCAGCAGGTGAAGGGTGCCCAATGATACAAGACCTCACCTGGTCCCATTCTGTCTCGCCCACATTAGAGAAACTGTGCGGAAAGGGAGGCTTCCGGGTGGTGGCCGGCAACCCCGCCTCTAACTGAGCCGGCTCCTTCCCTGGTCGAGGCGGCACTCGAGGTGGTTCAAATTCTTCAATTCTTTCTCCTAAAAAAGACCTCGGCCGACTCTCTTAGAGTCGGATCTTCTTGCGGATCATCCAAAGGGACGGAAGCCACCCGTGTTTCTTCACCTCTCAGCCCCTCGACAGTCAATAGAGCTTCTGAGGAAGGGACCACTGAGCAGAGACGCTTGACTGACCTAGTAAAAGATTCCTCTTGAGGATCAATTAACCCGACTTGGGGTGTCGCAATGGATCCCACTGACCCGATGATGAGGGCAACAGCTCTATCCGTATCGAAAGTAGTCGTCGGCACGATCGACACCATGGTCATTCGTAAAACGGACTTATCCAGCAAAACCTCAAAGCAAAGAGAGCCTGTGAGCTTCTTGATCAACTCAAGATCGACCTTTTCTTCCTTGGATAACGCCCTCTTGACGAGCGCATTCCTCCTAATCTCAGGCCAATCAGAGCAACCCATCTCCAAATCATCCCCGGCTACCCACACAAACTTCTCCTTCCATTCCTTATGAGAATCTGGGAGGTCTACGATCAACTTGGAGGTCCCTGACATCTGAAAGTAATAGTGGGGCTCCTTCTGACTTGCTTTTACAACCATGAAATAAGATAAAAGCTTCGTTGTGGGTTTGATGCCCAACCAACTGCATATAACCACAAAAGCCACTGTGATGGCTATGGCGTTCGGCTTCATTTGTGCCGGCAAAACCCCCAAATCCTCGAACAATTGCTTCAAAAACGGAGGCAAAGGTAATCTCAGGCCACACTCCAAGTGGTTTAGATAGAGCAGGTGCCGCCCCGGCCCATGGTCATAAATGGCTTCCGCTCCCTTCAAAAGGGACAACTTATATTCCTTAGGCATGTCAAACTTTGCAGACATTGTCTTCAGTTGGGCTGAGGTCACCTTCGAATGGATGATCTCCAGGTATTCTCGACGAGGCATTACTTCCAGATCTATAGAGAGACTAGGGGCAATCTGCAGGAAAGACAAAATCAGAAGAAAGTGAGGAAGGGGAGCAGTTAGATCAGATGAGAATTTCAAACGGCAATATATGGTCTCCTACTTTACAGCTATCATCACATCTAAGCCGTTGGAGCCCATCTTATCCCATGGCTAAAACCTAGCCTTGGAATTTGAAATGATGCTAAATGACATTTTGCCTCCTTTTCTCGAGAAAACCGTGACCTAACAAGAGAAGAGAACAACCTAGGCAGCCTCAGTGATGTCTGATGATGTCAAGCGTCCAAGTGTCCAGAAGGAGCGCCACTTCGTTGTCAGAATCAATTCTACCCAGTCTCTGTTCAGTTATTTTTCACTTGCATCCAGCCATAGCCGTATCCAAGCGAAAGGGGCTGACTGTTATGGGGTGTTTCCTGTTACCTACAAACATGTCATCCTGAGAATGGACCCAGTCGAGCCGGCGTCGCTCCCCAAAGATGACTCGAAAGGCGGACTCAGTCGGGCGAAAGATTGCTGCTCAGCAACAGGCCGACACTTCTCCCGGAGACGACTTAGGACATTACTTCCCATCATTATTTTACCATCTATGGTCATCATTACGACTCTACATTACCCGCAGACAAGCCTCAACAGCTGCTGATTTCCCATGCCAAAGAAGTGACTCCACGCCACCCGCAGACAAGCCTCAATGGCTGCTGATTTCCCATGCTACAGAAGTGACTCCACATCACCCGCTGACAAGCCTCAATGGTTGCTGATTCCCCATGTTGCTGAAGTGACCCACCATCACTCATCAGTCAACACGAATAAGGCAGAGGATGACTCAGCCTCCAGCTCACCTCTCGCCATCAACAGTTGCCACCTTCTCACTAAATACCTGTTCTGCCCTTAGCATCCTCTATAAATACATACATTATTCATCCTGAGAAGAGGTTCGGTCTTTCCATCACTACCTGAAATAAAATTCTCTAGTTACATATTAGAAGAGGATACTATTCCTCTATTACTTGACCAAGTACACTAGCTGACTTGATCGTCAGAGGTAACACGGGCGAAATATCCAGCGATTCTTGTGTGTATAGGTGATCCGCCCAACCCGAGCTCAGAGAACCAGGCATAAAGTCGAAGAAGGAAAGCGGCTCTCCATCCCTCTCGATGATCCAGCAACTCTGCAAATCCCCATCGATTGTTTGTTCACAAGCATCAATAACAACGTTAAAGTTGTAGCATGGGTGAAACTCCGTCACCTAATCAACAATATCAAAGCAACAAGAGAAGTGCTATTGATATTCATGGTGATGAAAGTTCATCCCCTAATCCAAAGAGGAAAAAGAAAGATATTGCTCATAAATCTAGAAAGAAAGAGGCTTGCAAGGGGAGAGTTAACCAATTATGGGAGAGTAAGCATGATGATTTGCTAATTCTTTTCCTTGTAAAGTGTGCTAAAGATGGAATGAAGGCGGATAAAAAGTTCAAAAAACCACTTATCGTGGTGCCGCCATTCATATAAATGAACAATTAGGTTCAATGTTCACTATCGAGAACGTGGAAAATCGTATGAAAACTATTCGCAATAGATTCTTGGACATACAAAAATGTCGTAACTTGAGCGGTGCCGGTTGGGATGATGCGAAGAAGATGGTAATTATGGATGAAGTTTGCTTTGATAGATGGCTAGAGGTATTTATAATTTTCTAGTGGTCATATCTTATTAAATATTTCTAATGTTGTTCAATATTGTCCATATATGTATTTGATATATGCCTTAACTATGCAGGACAAGAGTATGAATAGTTCTAAACTTATGGAATACATCAACAAGCACATGAAACATTATGAAGACCTCATAACTATTATTGGAGACGATGTTGCTAGAGGAGATTATGCGGTAGATGTGTTGTCACAATTTGGTGGAAGTGCACATTTTAATATTGGTGGTGATGATGATGATATTAGTATGCCAAAGGAGAACACGCCTAGATATGTCTCTATAGATGAAGATGATATTCCCCCCCGAAGGTTTCAACTATGCCCTCAAAATCCTATCCATCTTCTAGTGTGAACAAAGCTAAAAATGACGTGTGAAAGATGCGTAAATGAAAGGGGGAAGGTCTAATGAGGACACTATGCTTATGCGTGAGATAGTAAATAAGGTAAAACAATTCACCTCATTTATGCAAATGGTGAGTATGCATTGAACCGAGAAGTTGGCAAAAGCTATATTTGCACATGATGATGAATTTGACATAGAAATTCTTGATAAGTTTTATCAAGAATTACATGAGAATGAATCACAAGCTAGGTTGCTTATGGGGAGGCCAACTATTATGCAAAAGAAGGTGTTGACTGAGTTCATGAAGAGTCAAACTCTTGATTAGAGTGGTGGAAGGAGAAGTGCTAACTTTTGGAATATTTTTATGAAACTATCTATTTTTATGTCGTTAAATCGATGTTGAACTAATTATCTTTGTCGGGGATTTGTATCTAAATCACGATTGAACTCCTTGGAATTATCCTTTGACTTGGAATTGATCTGAGCCTTATTTCAGCAAAAATTGTTAATGCATCGACTAGCGTCACAATGCGTTGACCGACGTTGACTTTCATCGTAACGCATTGACAATGGTTAACTTTCATCGTAACACGTTGACCGACATTAACATCCATCGTAGCGTGTTGACTGTCGTTGACTTTCATCGCAACGCGTTGACTGATGTTGGCTCATGACTACGCGTTGACCAGCGTTGACCTTCATCGTAATGCATTGACCGACGTTAACTTTCATCGTAACGCATTGACTGGTGTGAATACAGTTTATACTCATATATCAACTAAAGTCTACATAGTTTAGACTCTTAAGGCGTGGAGTGCGGAGGACCAGTTTATACTCATATACTCCTAAGAGTTTTGGGAATCAATTTAACCTCTTGTACCCGTTGGAGGTTCAAGGAGATGTAGTTTATACTCGTATACTTATTGGTGTGTCGCATGCATGCTAAGAATATATCAGACATATACCAGAGAAGATCTTTGTGCGAGATAGTTTTTTTGCCTAGCATGAGCGAGACAGGTATAACTGTCTACGATGATGCTATCGGATTGAATCTGTTTAAGTCCAAAACCTACGCCCTCTTGGGTCATCTTTGTCCACCTCCTTGAGTTTGAAACTTTTTTCAAAACCTTAGGAATAGAGTTTTTAAGCCTTCTTCTCCGTGGTGACAGAAATTTTGGCTGGAGTTGAGGTTATTTTGCCTGTTCAAATCCCGAGACCAACTGGTGAAGCTGATGTGTCAGTGACTTTTGTACCTTATTATGATTACCCATTCTGTTTAGAACAAATAAGCATAATACACATAGGATTTTTAGTAAACCCTTAGCCATCAATGAGTTTGATGAGCCTTTACCGATTACCATTTGAATCGAGCTAGCGTGTAGATTGTTTAAGTCCGTTCCGCATATAAGGTTGTGCTAAAAGAGTAAATTCTTTTAGTGCTATGATTTTGAGTATATAGACTTAATCATCCCTCGCAGGATGCTCATAGGATTTTTGGCTAACCCTCATCCATTAACGGATTTGACGTGTCTTTACCGATTACTGTTTGAATCGGGCTAGCATGTGAATTATTAAACCCGTTTTACATGTAACGTTGTGCTAAGAGAATAAACTCTCTTAGAATTGGTGCTATAATTTTGAATACATAGACTTTGTCATTTCACGAGAAATAACTAACCGATAACACGTGTTAGGCATAGACTTATCTCTGATTAAGGATCAGGATAAATTCCCTCAGACATAGATTTTGGTATCTTTTTTACGAAAAAGACTAACCAACAATACGTGTTAGGTGTAGACTTATCTCTATTTAGGGATCAAGATAGAGTCCTCCATGCATGAAAAGTATGGATTTTGATTTTCGAAAATGGTGTCTTCTCTTACGACAAAGACGAACTCGGTGTAGGAGAAGAAAAATTTTATATTCTATCTCCTGCTGCAAAAGAAACTCAAAATAGAATCTCCACTTCAAAAATCTTGAAAGGTGAAACTAAGAGTGGGATATGCACTCCAAGAATCAAAAAGATTTAGATAACCCTAACTGTTTAAAGGTTTGACTATCCACTCTGAAAGTGGAATTCTCGTTCATGAAAGGAATCGAGAGGGGATTTTTGTTGTGGTCCTAACTGTTTAAAGATTTGACCGAATGAGATTTGGGATAACTGTAACTGTTTAAAAGTTTCATTGTCCAATTTAGAAGTGGACCTATCATTCATAGAAGAAATTGAGAGGGGATTTTGGTTGTGGTCCTAACTGTTTAAAGGTTTGACTGAGTGAGAGTTAGGTGGTACAAATAACAGTGAGAGTACTAATTTGTATAGATCACTGTGTCAATACAGTGGGAGTTTCTGGTGTTAAGTTGTAAGGACTTCAACATGATGGGGTTTGAAATTTCTAATACTATGTCTGGATTCTAATAATGGAAGTGTTAAGAGCACAGACACATCGAGAGTTTGAGTGGATGTAATCATGAAGAATTTTATGGACCCACCGTCAATTGATTTGATCAGTGAGGGATTTTATGATGGAGGACTGTGAATCGTCAAGCACTTCACAATTACACAGTGGTGGTTTCGTGAGAGAAAATTGACTTGATGAAGTCATTGAATCTCGTCTCGACGAAAGAGTGCTTTAGGAGTCAATGTGGGAGGAATTTAATCATCTTTAAAATGATTAAATACCCACAGTAAGAGGTTCTTAATTATTTTTTATCATGATTAAGAATCAATTGGTTTTGAGTTATCCTTAGAATACCCTGTGTGGTATTCTCCACGAACTTCCCGTTAGCATGCATTAAGGTATTCCACCCCCAGCTCTTTGGCGAACTTGAATCTAATTGTATTCGCCATGTTGCCGGGTTATCCTTAAGAATATTATGTGTAATATTCTCTAGAAATTTCTCGTTAAAGGTAGAGAATAGTTTAGCCTCGTATACTAGTTGGAGGTTTGGGAAACAGTTTATACTCGTATACCCGTTAGACTAAAAAAAGGAGCAGTTTAACCTCATATACCTGTCGGAGGATATGTCGTCTTTATTTGTCTTATTTTGTCATTATGACGCTGAAGTCAATTAAGGCTTGGATGTTGTTTTTGAGGCCGAAGCAAGCCTTCGTGGAATGAAGAACCCTTCTGTGGTATGCACAGTAATTTAGAACTGTAATCCTCTTAGCTCCCTCCCGATCTTTAATAGGTGGTAGCTCGATTTTGTCGTTGGCGAGGAGGTACTTCAAGATAGCTGAAACTTCATCATCTTTGAAAGAATACTCCTTCTTGAACTTGGATCAGGATTCCTTCATTGTTTCTAAGGTTGTTGTGACGTTTGATTAATATCAACAGCAACCACATATGCTGTATGCTGGCTTCTCTCGGCCTTCTTTGTTCTGAGGAAGCACTCGACCTATTCTCCACGTAGTTCCTTCTAAGTGATTAAGGGGACAACCCCCATGACTTTGAAGACATTGAGGAAGAGATTATGATGACAGGTCTAGAGTATGAACTCCTCTATGACCGGATCTCGACAATTCATCGCCTTATTTCAGAGGTGTTTGATGAAGGTATCAACTGACTCTCCATTCTATTGATTCTCGTCTAGAAGAGCTCCAATTGATACTTCAGTATCATCATCGAAGAAATTACTAAGGAATGAGTTTTCTATATCATCCTAGCAGTTGATGCTTCTTGGCTTGAGACGTTGATACCAATCAAAGGCATCCCTATGAAGGGTACCTACAAATGATCGAATCATCAAGGTTTCTTGTCCAGAGATCATTTCCAGGTGGTACTTGAAGTAGATTAAATGTTGAGTGGGTGAACCTCTCCCGTCAAATGGTGTGAAGTTAATTAGATTGAACTTTACCAGGTACGGGATTGAATCCCACTCTCTTGGGTATGGACACGGGATACCGGTCTTCTTCACCTCTTGAGCAGTCATCAATGCATTAATTTTGTTTTCCAGATCCTTCATTTTTTTATCCACTCCTGCATCTTTCTTCGAGCGATTTTGGGGAGGAACAACGGGTCCACCCCCAACATTGTTATTGTCGATAGGACTACCCCAGCATCCATGTTGTAAGGAGGGGTATCGGCATTGATATTTTCTTCAACTTTCGAATCGCCATCTACCTGATTAGTAGTGTTGCGACGACTGGATTCACCATAATAATTTGATAAATCTTGAGGTTGTTGGGCATGTAAATTCTTGACCCGTTGTATGACCATCTCCATTTCGATTATAAAATCTTTTTTTTGTTTGGCTAGGGATTCTTGAAGAAGTTGAGCTACTTGTTCAATAGTGATCATGAATACTTCTCGAGCTCGGCCCATGCTAGACATTGTATCATTGGAGGCGATTGCGGAGCAAGTATCCAAAAGTTCATCTTCCGAAGACAGTCTTGAAAGTTCCCTAGAGGGGGGGGGGGTGAATAGGGTTATTGCTAATCTTATTAGATATTAATGCTAATTAAAACTTATTAACAAACCTAGCAAATAAAATATGCAACAATTATATGCAAGGATAAGCAATGTAAACAAAGAGTAAAATAAGTAAACTACAAAATAAACAAGATAGTGATCACTATGAGCAATAGACAATGGTAACAAGAATGAAATGAACAATAAGCGCAAGTGAGACGCCAAGGCAATCACAAACACACAAAGATGATCACGGAGTTCAGACCTTTTGTCCTACGTCTCCGCTCCCCACTCCCGAGGAGAAATCCACTATCGACACACCCGGTTTGGAAGCCAGAACTTCGCTACACACTCGGTTTTCTAGCTCACCGAAAACTCTACAATCTCACACTCTTACAATCACACTTTACACCCCCTAAGTGTTGGTCTCTAGCCCGTGTCTCCCTCAAGTGTTAGGAATTACTACATACCTCTAGGCATTATCACCTACCTCACTCCTCTTGGGACGATCCCGTCTCTCACCACATACTCCTTTCAGTGTACAAGTGTATTACAAAGTGTATCTCACGATGAAGGCACAAATACAATGCTTGTTCTCTAATACAAGATGAGAACCAAGTGTAAGCTCACTCTTAAGGTTACACTCACCATAACCCCAAATATACAATATGTGAAAATAGTTAAGCAAATGGTTGTGTGTGCAAACAATGAAAAAATCAAATATAAACTCAATTAAATCTAGCAAATATGAATATAACAATTAAAGTATAAACAAGCTAGAGATATGAGTTTAGAAACACTTCTCTAATCACAAGAGAGAGGGATAGGAAGATTGAAAGCCCAATCTGAAATTGATCTCCTCTTCTTATAAAACAATCTTCACAAAACCAATTTTATAAACAAACACTTAAAACAAACTAAAACTCTTTTTAAACTTGTTTTAAAACCTCTCTTCTTAGTTCAAAAGTGAGATAGAATGAAGTATATATAGGATGAAGAAATAAAGCTTAAAACCCAAGTGAAACCCAACAAAAAGACAAACAAATGGAAACTGGAAAAATAGTCGTTATAGGTCATCAGTTGTGGGCGTATAAAATTGCCTATAGGTCCCTTAGCACAGCTCGGCACGATAATTCGACAAATCAACGAACATCGAGTGACGAGGCGACGAGGTCAACGAATTGCACATAAACAACGGAATGCGTTCGCGTATGGAACCAATCCAACGGTTCGGAAAGTCAACGAGTCATCCAATAACAAAATGGATTTGAACTCAAACACCAAGGCGGATTTACTGCCAAATGAAGACCCGGACTGTCAAATCAAAGTCCGGACAAATCAAATACAGAACCGAAATGACGGAAAACACCCCAAGGGGGCTCGGCAAAAACCGAACCACCTCGGGGTGCCAAGCCACCCTGAGGTGACCGACCAGATCTGTGCCAAATGCACAGATCTGGTTGCCTATAAATAGGCCAGGTGATTGGACTTTTGGAAGAACTTTTGGAGAGCCGAAACTCTGCCGGATTGAGAACTTGTGCTTGAGTTTTTCGAAGGCTTGAAGACTTGGATGTTTGGATCTGGTTCTTGGCGAGCACCCGCATCATAAAAGGCAGGAGTTCGAGAGGATCAAATCTTCAGATCTACGTTGCTATACTCCGGATCAAAGCTTGGTCTTTGATCCCGAGATTTGAGCGATTGTTTCCTTGGTGAGATAATCCCTCCGGCTATTATTTCCTTGGTGAAATAATACCCGTCATATTACGCAGATCGGTTCGGATCAAGATCACGCGGTAGTCCACGGCAAATAACCCCGGCGCAGGCAAACAACCCACGCAAGCGAGTGACCGGATAACAGGAACTCGCGATTTGTTCGGTAAACAAGAGAAAAGTTGTAATTTTTTCTTTTTTGTTTGGTTTTAATTGTAACCGGATCTTATAAAAAGACCGGATCTTTCTGTAACGCAAAAAGTTGTTCTTTAAGAGTGCAATGGAATCATCAATGAAGAAAGCATCAGTTTTTCCCGCGAACATCAGTCGACTGATGGGTTTTATCAGTCGACTAATGAGCTGACCGTTACAGACAATCGGCAGCTTATCAATCGAATGATAACCTTTATCAATCGACTGATGGATCATCAGTCAGCTGGTCAGTCGACTGATGGATCATCAGTCGACTGGTCAGTCGACCAAAACAGAAAAAAAAACTTTTGAAGATAGCAGGCACATTCTTCAGTCGACTGTTCAGTCGATCGATGACAGGTTATCAGCCTGAATTTGAATAGTAAAAACAAAATTCAAACCTCTTTTAAAAATATCAAATAAATTCAGAAAAATATAAAACTTTGCAAAATGATTGTAAACATGATAATGAACATGTTACAAAAAGAATTTTTTAATTTTCATTTCACATTTGTAAAATCTTATTATTTTGCAAAATCACATAAGTATAAACATGTTGAAAAGTTGATTTTGCAAAAATGACTTAAACAAAACTTTTAAACACTTTAGAATGAGTTTATAGACTTATACAAAATATGAAAATAGTGTAAGTAAGTCTTCAATCCATAAACATAATATTTTGCAAATTCAATAGAATATGAAGCATATAAATGTGAAAATGAAGATATATATTTTTTCATATCTATATAGCTAAACCAAAACAACTTATCCACATAGAAAACAAATAAGTATTATATATCTATTTGTTTGCAAAAACTTTTATGGATAAAGCACATAAACCATTAAATTATGTGTGTATAATATTGAGCTTAAGATATTAGCACACAAAGTATAAACCCTAAACTAATTTACCCAAGCTTGATAGATCTTCAATATGCTTGAATTGGTTATGGATGAAGCTTGATATTGAATATGATTTTATGTGTAATGGCTTTATACCGATATTCTGCCAACCTCCATTTGATGTGATCATTGAAGCTCAATTTCATCCATCCTCTAACTTATTGTTTGTCTAGAATACCTAATAGGAAAACATAAACACTAGACAAACAGTATTAGGAATTGTTTGTAATTATCAAAATAAGATTAGAATATGTATGCTTATAACATGAGACCTAACAAGTTCTTCATGCATCCTCGGGTAATCCCCATGTTTGATAGCTTCTAACTGGAGCTAAGACACTCATTAGGCTATTCCTAAATTGACTTTTCTTCCCGAAGAAAAGTCGGGATTAGCGTTATTCAAAGTGAACACAAACTTTCATTTGTCATCCATATTGATGGTGACTTCTGGGAATTCGTCATCTTGAATGGCCGATCTTCTTTTGCGGGAGCGTCTTAATTTGGGTTTTGACGCTTCAATGGAAAACCACTGGAATACTGAGACCCTCTGTGGAGCGGTCTTGGGGCAGCTACACTCTGACAATACTGCCCTGATAAGCCTCTCACAAGGATAGTGAGAGACTAATTATGGGATATGTCTCTTTTAATATTTGTTCGTACCCCCAGCTCGATAGTACAACTCTTCGGTGTTGTGGCTGGAGCAACCTATCGGCTGTTAGTTTGGATTTCCAGGTGTAACGTTATCATTTGACAAACATGTTTTCTTTTGGAGAGGTAACACCTTATTGGTGTTCTCGAGAGTCACATGTTTAGAACCACGCCTTCGTGAGGGTGGAACCCTAACGGGCTCCTGGTCTTCCATACGCACCCTCAAGCGGGCGGTTACGAGAATTAGTTTGTTGGGAGGAAGTATACAACCCCCAGTCTGAAGAGTTGCTCGAGATTTGTATACCAAACCCAAGAATCCGATAGGAGTTTTGCCTCAGTCTTCATGTAGAGGATCTAGGTGATCTTTTAATAGAATTTTGAATTTGGATAGATCCACGTTTCCGTAAGGCTTCACTGGAGGTACAAGAGCAAGAGGAGTAGGATCTAAAGCTGACGGAAGTTGGGAAGTAACCTTAGGGTTGGAATTAGGGGAGAGACACCGTTCGCGTCTCTTCCTAGGTGCGAGACACGGCTCTTTTCTCGCCCTAGGCGTGAGACATGGCTCATATCTCTCCGCAAGTGGAGGTGTTTTGGCTGTTTTTGGTGCCCTTTTTGGCGTTGATTTAGCCTTTAGCACCTAGACTTGTTTGGATATGGTGATTCTTTAACCACATCTTCTTTTTGTAGCTCTTCTGTCTTTTGGACAAGGATCTAAGCCTGCGCAAGAAATACACGACACTTCTGGATGTGTTCCTCGAGAGTAGAACGGGTTCGTTTGAGATGAACGCATTTGTTAGTTAACGGTTAGGAGAAGGAACCCATTGCTTGCTGTGGCGATGTCTTAGTCGTTTTGTGCCTTCTGAATTCTAAGTTCGCTTGATAGCGGAGTATGTCCACCTGGTCCAGAGCTTTAGCGAATTGATGGGTAAGACATTAACGTTGCCTCTGGCGAGCCCTCTTCGTCAGAATTGATACGCCATTAATAGGCAACTCCTTAACTTTTGAGGAGTTATCGCGAGCATCAGATCCGGCCTCCTTGGATGCCGAAGAGGATTCTTCAATAGCAATTGGGTGAAGATCGTCATTCTGGGTCTTTAGATCTAACGACCAATGAACCTTCTTCAAGGAAGTGTTCTCCTTGTGTTTGCGAGGAGAAGAAGATCTGGAGGAGGAGGAGGAGGAGACATACTCCTTGAGCTTCTATTAGTCGAATTCGTACTCGACCTCTTCATCAATCGGGATCTTGATCATCAGCTGTGGTACACAGACTCGGCAATGAGACTGTTAGCTTCCACTATGATCGCCAGCGTGTTCATGTCGAAAGTTGATTTCTTTGAGGAATTCATTATAAGTTTAGGCGTTTATATTGAATTCAAAAGAGGAGTCTTTTTATAAGATCTTTATACACAAAAGAGATTGAAAAATTATAACTTTTTAGAAAATACACACAGAGAGATCATCTATCGGTCTTCTACTTACGTAGGACCTTTGGTGTCGAGGTTTATCCATACACCACCAAATGATCAGATCCGATTGATTTTGTTGCCTTAAGAAGTTAAAGTGAATATCTCAGCAACGGTAAGATAAACACTCTTCTCGGGATCACAATAATAGTACGATCTTAAGGGAATAGGATGAACGAGGCTAAAGCAGCTACAAATCTATTGAACTCTCCTCCTTTTTGTTGAAGAACTCACCAAGAACTTGCTTCCTCCTTGCTAAAATTCATATTCCTCAATTTCTTTAATCAAATTCCTAATACATTATGTGATTTACCAATTCAGTATCCCTAGAAGGATCGTCCATGATATAAGTCCATGATTCATCAGTCAACTGTTCTTCAATTTCTGTAATAAGTTTAGAATTTAGGATGTGGCTTCTTGTAAAACCCCGTAAATTTGAATATCTTATAATAAATAATGATAAATATGTTATATAGTGAAAAATAATATATTTTGATGTTTGAGTATGATAAGAATTTATTTGAGATCAATTCAATGTATATTTGTGAAAATATGAGTGTAAATGCACAAAACATGCACAAAGGCCAAAAGAGTGAAAATCTGGGAATAATGACCAGTTATGAGTTTTTATGTTTTGTATACCAATGTAATCAGAATCTGGAAAAGTATAAAAGATAAAAGTTGTATATATCTTCAACAGCTTTCCAATAAATCTTAGATCACCTTATTCTGAGATTGGATGAGAAAATACCGAATGTTGTTTTCCTAGTAAGACTAGGTTTCTTGGTTCGGGTCAAACATGTTTGTTTCGGGTTTGTCTCTATAAATACCTATGTTTTTCATAAAAAATCCTTTCTTTTATCATATCTATGAACCCTAGTAGCCACTCTCTCCCCTTAAAAACCCTAGATCTTTTTCTTATGAGTTTGGAGAACTTTGTGAAGCAAAACGCCAACACGAGGGCGAGATCATCAACGTGTGGTGAGGAAGAACGGGTTGTTTATGCTTGTGGATTGCTTGCTATTTATTTCAGAGGCTTACACATGATATTAAAGCAAGATCACTTACATCCAAACTCATTCCAATAGTTAAATAACTAGTTTAGAATTTTAATTTGTGTTTACATGCTTAGATCTTAATCTAATGTGAAAAAGAATAGATTTTTATTGTTAGATCTTAAACAAATATTAGATCTATATGTTTTCTTGCCGTTTATAATAGAAACATAATCATGATCATTAGGATTCTTCAAAATTTTATTTTTTTAACTTGTTAATCATGTTCTAATCATGTTTAAACCCTAATTTGACATTTACTTGAGTTTACATGTTGATTAAAGATGAGAAAACCCTAGGTTTGTGATACCTAAGTATTAAAAATATGATTTAATGAATGTATAACTTTTCTAAATTATTTGGCACTCATGCTTATGTTTAATATGTTAAAAGTTTATGTTTTAGATTGAAGAATTTGGTTAATTAGGTTGAAAACCCTAATTAGATTAACATAAGAGTTTGATTTATGTTCAAGATAATTTCAGTAAGTGATTATCAAAGTTTAAATGTTTTTATATATTTTATATATGTTTCACTATGTTTTAAACATGATTTAAGGTTTAAATATGATTTCTTGTGCAAATAATCATGCTTGTTATGTTCTGCAGAAAAGCTACTGCATATATATACTATTTAACTAGAAATTTGAAATAATAAATGAAATCCAAATTAAACCAAACTAATGCCAATTGAAAGATATGTGAATCTAGATTTCAAAACAGAAAACTATTCCTAAAAAGAGTTTGTTTAGAGAAAGATATGCTCAATTTACTAATGATACATTCTCCAGAAAAACCGCTGCATATATATAACGTTTAACTAGAAATTAGAGATATCATATGAACTCCAATCTGAACCAAACCCATGCCAAATGATAGCTATATGAATCTAGTTTCCAAAACAAAAAACTATTCTTAAAAAGAGTTTGTCTAAAGAAAGATATGCTTAATTGATATATGTTCTGCAGAAAACTATAAATGTGCTGATTTGAAATAATTGATATATAACGTGAAAGTTTCTTGAGTTTCGCTCTTGTTTGTTATTTTTTGAGAGAGTTTCTTGATCTTTTATTATTATATTACAATAATTAAGAGTTGTTTAGTATCTGAGATGTTATTGGTCATCAGTTATGGACACGCATACCGAGATATGTGCACGTATGCTTAGTTTATATTGTTTTAACATACTTTTGTCGCAAGTTGAATTGGTAAGCACATATAAAGAAGTATAGTTATTCATGTCTCCAGAATAGGGAGATAAAATCTATTTTCTTAAGACGATTGAGTAATAGTAATACAAAAGTATCGTCATCTAATGTATCCGGAATAGGGAGATAAAACCTATTTTCGCAGGATGGTTGAGTAATAGTATTACAAAAGTATCGTCATTTCATGTATCCGGAATAGGGAGATAAAACCTATTTTCGCAGGATGGTTGAGTAAGAGTATTATAAAAGTATCGTTATTTCATGTATCCAGAATAAGGAGATAAAACCTATTTCCGCAGGATGATTGAGTAAGAGTATTAAAAAAGTATTGTTATTTCATGTATCCGAAATAGGGCAATAAAAACTATTTATCACAGAACGATTGAGCAAGAGTATTACAATAGTATTGTTATTTTATGTATCCGGAATACGGAGACAAAACTTATTGTCACAGAGCAATTGAGTAAGAATATTACAAGAGTATCACTATTGCATAAGGAGATGTACACATATATGTATCATTAGTTGTAGTTACTCTCATGTTAGATTACCCATAAGTAGGACACATTCCTTGATTTGTGGCATACATGATATGGCCTATGGTGATTTTTTGAGTTGGATGATATTCTCTTATTATTGTGCTAACTACTTGAAAAGTAGTTCTAGATTGTGACATTGGTCCTATATGGTTTAGGCTTGGAGTATTTCTTTTGAGTGTTGTTTTCATTCATAGAGTTAGAATTGGTATTTAGGGATCTACAATTTGAGACATATGGTATATATATGAGGGTTTCCTTGTTTGGATTATTTCGCTCGACGTACTACATCTCGTCTTGTAGGTATATAAATATTAACTCCATTAGATACGGGAAAAATGATATAGGTAGACTATGCTTAATAGATAGAGCCTCCACTTCATCTAGTAGCCCTTCCCCTAGGGGCGGATGGAGGTAATCTTGCTGTAGTGCTCTGACGCTCTTGTTATTGTTCTTTTTGTTTAAATTGTATCTTTCAGGCATATTAGAGTTTTGGAGAGCCATAGGATGATGGGGTTCTAGCATAGTCACCGCGCACAGTTTTAGCAGTTGAAGCTCCACTATATAGTTATGTTCATTGTTTAGACTTTAGAGTTGTATTCATTTGGTAGAGGATGAGTGCCTAAGTGAGATTTTATTTGACTCATTGTGTGGAGATGTATTTCAGACTCAGAGATATTTTCATTCTATTTCAGCTGGGCTCATTTGTTGATATACTTCTTCTGTACATATCTAATTTTGTACTACTTCTATTATTTGCCTGTTTTGGATCTTCACCTATTTGTTATTTCCACTAGAGAGATGGTAACTGTGATGGCGAAATATGTCGTAGCATGGTGTTTGGTGCTTGGCAGGTTTGACAATCTGGGTTTCACCTTGGACTGTAGCCTTGTGTGAACCCTGTGGCGTCACACTTCTATGCCACATTACCCAACTGCTAATGGACTAGCTGAAGCTTTCTATAAAACCATCATCAAAGTTCTGAAGAAGTTCGTGTCCCCTAACAAACGAGATTGCTATGAGAAACTTGGAGAGTGTGTATGGGCTCATCGAACAACAATCCGCACTCCTATTGGCCCCACGCCTTTTTTCCTTAGTCTATAAATATGAAGCCATGATCCCTCTGGAAATGTAAATGACATCATTAAGAATTGCTCTTACCGAGGAAATGACGACTGAAGAACATTAGCAAAATTGGCTCTAAGAATTAGAGGCACTAGATGACATGAGACTTCAATCTCAACAACAAATCGAGATCTACCAGTCATGGATCTCGAAAGCCTTCAATAGGAGAGTCAAAGAACAATCCATCAAAAAAGGCAACCTAGTCTTAGCCGTTTGTTAACCCATGGTCATGATGCACAAGACTAACGGTAAATTCCAACCCAAATGTAGCAGAGACAGTCTATTCAAATAGAGCATATCAATGTGCTTGACCAAAAAGGCAATAGGTTCATGGCGCCAATCAACTGAAAGTTTCTCATGAAATGCCACCCTTGATCCTAGCCAATATTATCTCTCCACAGAGATTTTTAGTCATGTTTAGGTTTTCGCACCTGATCGTAAATAATGATCATCTTGATCCAATTATAATCTCCAGCAAGTCATTATGTTAACGTTATACCTCTGTCTAGCTATAAAATATCTTATCACCGTTATGTTAATATTACACCTCTAAACGGTTTTCATTCTAATGATCCAATAGGTTAACATTACACCTCTGTTGGATCATTTCATCAACTAGTTAACATTACGCTTCTGTCAACATATGTTTTCGGATTCGACTGGTTAACATTGCACCTCTATCAATCTGCTCTTACCAAAAATTGATAAATTAACATTATACTTCCATCGATTTTCTATCGTTAAGTTAGCACTACACTTCCAAAAGGTAGTCTCTCCTTGGACACCTTCAAAACTATTGGTTAACACTAAATCTCTATCAGTCTTCATTTGACACATTAACAATATACCTCTATCAAGCACCCTAATACTATCATGTTAACATTACACATCTGAATAGTGCTAATTTGATCAAACTTGAAATGTTAACATTACACCTCTAACAGTTTGATTCCATCATTTCTCTCCTTGGAAAAGATGTTAGTACGATACATGAACATTATACCTCTATCATATACGCATCAAAAGGAATATGGATAAAAAGTGTGTATTTGTGTAATACATTTAGCTATCTTGGAATCCCTAGCCTCATGATCATTCTTTTAGGCACTTTCCCTCAAAGCCCTAGGATTAATAGGAGCAGCTTTGGTTCTAACAGTAGCTAGCCTCTTTGTCTCAGTTGACTTAAGTTGACTTAAAATCCTACTCTTTAGTCAACCTTAAAATCCTACTCTTTAGTCAACTCAATTGACTTAAGTTAAAGTTGCTCTTTCTACTGTAGCCTCATCTTAATTTGCTCTATTTCTTTGCAAGCAGACTCTTTGACTTCATGATGCTTCATCGAAAGCTAATGGAATTCAAGCTCAGTGATACCATCAATATAAGCCACACAAAGTCATTACAACTCTTGAAATTGAAGCTTAACTTCATCAATCATTGCCTCGAAGAGTTCAGTATGTGCAAGACCTGCGACCAATGTCAGAAGGCCAAGTTAATTTCTTAACGAAGCGAGAGTGTGAACAAATAAGCCTTGTCGTATAGCCAAAGCAGATTCAATGTTTTGGTTAAACAGCTTCACCAAGCTCTCAGTCAGGATTTAAATCTCCAACATAATGAAATCATTGGAATAGGGAGGTTGGGAGATCTCCACATGACTTGAAGGACCTGCTCTTATAGAAACTACCAACACATCCATGGTCATTGAAAACGTAGTTCGCAAGACTAGAATTTGTTGCTACTCGATAGGAGGTATAGCATGAGAATAATCAACATACCAAAAACATCTACAGTGGAAGGAGCCATAGATGTCACCCTAGTAGATGAGATAACAGTTCTCACAACCAATGCCATAGTCATCAACACATCTAGGCACAACTTTAACTGTAGATGTTTCTGGCTCATCAGAAGCAACTGTCTCCATGATCAGATCTTCATGAGACTCAGAGCTTGACGGTGCTACCCTCCCAACTCCTACTGAAATTGGAGAGACCGATGCATTATTGATGCGGCATAAACGTGTACCAAAAAGGTTGCAAGTGCACAACCGTGTCAAGTTATAGTATTTAAGATATCGATCCCACGAGGAAGGTGTTTTGTAGGAGAAAATATGAAATCGGTTCTTATGTTGTGTGCGTGACAAGTAGGAGTGATAAGTGAATGTGATTGTGAAGAGATCGAGATAGTGAAAATGGTGTGCAAATAGGTGCAAAGTGTAAGTGAGAGTGGATTTAAAAAAGAATGAGTATGATCAATAAGGTGAGAAGGAAAAATGAATAAAATTAAGAAACAAATAAAAAATCAAGAATGAAGAACAAAATTCTAGAATAAAAGAAAATGCAAGAAGTTAAAGATGGTGGATTCAATTATAGATATGAATAATCTAAAATTGAACTCACTTCTTAGAAAAGGGTGATTCCCTAGAGGGTTCTAGCCTAAAGGCGAATCAAACAAAATAAAAAAATAAAAAGAAAAACTAAACCCAAGAGGGTTCTAGCCTCAAGGTGAATAG
>BQKN01064826.1:45205-56415 GCA_022839385.1 Asparagus kiusianus
GGTGGGTCTGAGGAGAGGTGATATTGTGATTATTGATTATTTCCAGGAACGCACCAGTGAAATGTTTTGCACTGGGGTGGGTCTGAGGTACTAGTGAGTTGTGGTTATTAACCAGATATCTGATAATATGAACTTTGACTCTAGTGAGATGTGGACCAGTAATTCTGTTATAGGATGACTTGTTACGTGACATTGTTACTTAAGATGTCTATGGATTCTTGTGAGAGGTAGGACAATTGTATTTTCTTTTCATACATAGATCGAGATTAATATTTAATTATCTACAATTTGAAACATATAGTATATACATGAGGGTTTCCTTGTTTGGATTATTTCACTCGACGTACTTCGTTTCGAGTTGTAAATTTTTAAGTATTAATCTCATCTAGTTGTATGATTTTGTTATTCGGATGTTTATGGATGCTTCTGATTGTTATCGTTAGTAGTGGATTGTATGTTATTTTGGTTATACTCCTAGTTGCTTGCTTCTTTTGTTATTTCCGTTGTTGCATTGATTTTCGCATTGGTCATACGACCGTTATATTTTTCCATGTGAGATCTTGCCGTGTGTATACACGCTCACGTACACCTGTTTTCTCTAGTGTACGTCAGATTTAGGAGACGGACATCCTCAGTTCAGAATCATGCAGGAGCCAGAAGATTCTCAGTAGGAGCGCTTTGCAGGTGGAGTAGAAGAATAAGCTGAAGCCAATAGTTTTCCTCTGTAGTAGCTGATGAACATTAAAACCCTTTTTTCGTACTTTTCTCTAGTTAATGATGGGTTTAGTATTTTAACGGTACTTCTTTATGGACTATGTATTTCTTATTTTCTAGTTGGACTGTTTTGTAATAAGGGTATGTTTGACCCATATATTTTTATATCTGGGATGATTTACTGCTGATGATATGTCTATTCCTTATTCTGAGTTGTCTTTATATTCTTGCTGATTGTGATGGGGGACTTGTGACTTCATATTGTATTTATTTCTAGACGCTTAGCGTATTGGATTGAGAAGAAAAGAAAAGAAAAATAATGATAGTGTATATTTCTTCTTAATCTAATACGTCGCGGGCTTGTTCACGTTCCGATTCACAGGTATTTTGGGAAGCAGGGCATGACAATCTTTATGATCAAATTTGATTCCCATCTATTTTTAACTAATAGTCATAATCAAAATTTCTGAATTAATCAAACATCTATGAGTTAAACAAATAACAACTACGAAGACTCCAAATCAAAATTGATGGACAAAGAAAAGAGAGTCATAATCCATTATGTATGGACTTATAACAACTTAATTCAACACAAAAAGATTCATAGAATATGAATTTGCTAATAGACTTTCAATGATGACCTCCTCTCAGACCCTAAGATCTTGGTCAGTACTTTGAAAACACGATATTGCACTGCATAATATATACAAAGTAAGGTAAATTCGTATTCCCATCTATTGGCAACTAAGAGTCACAGTTTGAAGTGTCAACAGTTATTATTTTACTTCATGTTAGAAATAACAAAGTTTGTACTAATATATTTGGTTAGCACTGAGTTTCAAGGACGGTGTAACAAATATGAATTGACATCAGGTTGTAAATATTGGGCTATTTTGCTCTGGAGCTTCTCAATTTTGAGCATGTTTGAGCAGTTTCTAGTGGCAAAGGACTTAGGATGATAATGAAGAAGTTGTTGAACAAAAGAACTTGTTGTTTCTTTCTATACTTTAGAGTACAAAATATCAAACAATATCAGTTTTCTAATGAAAACCGGCTTTTAAGTTTTAGCACTTACAATAAATTGGATGTTCCTCGTTTATTCTAAGCTAACTTCATGAATTGGAGTTGTAGTGTACTATGTAACGCTAATATACCTTTTCTATACCACGACTTATAGATTTCTATGAAGAGAACCTTTCTACCACCAGTTTCTTTCATTCTTCATCGTTGAACCGAAGTTCAGCAAACAAAATGAACTTTGTGCAATTTTAAGGGCTCTACAAAAAGTTCAGCAACCAGAATGTGTATTCTTTCATTTTTCATTCCTCATTTGTTCCTCATTCTCCTCATTTGTTCCTCATTCATAGTGTAATTTCCTCGCATAATTTGTATTGTACATTATAAAACTATTTTATTATCCATACAGCTCCTAACGGATTTATAACATTCTACATACATGATGAAAGTCGCAGCTGAAGGATCATTTGGTTAGCACTGAGTTTCAAGCATGGTGTCACAAATATATTCTTGGAAATAAGTTTAATTAAGATTCCTAGACCTATTAAACTACACCTCTAAATTTCATTATATAAGGCATACTGAACAGGAGCAAATGCAATAGACTATGACCAGTTCAAGGGGTAACATTTGGTTCAATGTCAAATGTAGTTATGTAGGTCATGAAGAATTGAAAGATAAAAGATTCCTCAACATATCATGCATTGTCATATTTATTCTCCCCTCCTGTGCTAAAAACATGCCAAAATAATTCAGTTGAATATAATTTAGAAATCAAAAAATATCCCTTAAATTCAAAATATCAAAAAAAATTCGATATTTAGTTTAAGATAATACAGTGTGTATACTAAAGTTGCACCAGCAAGTTGTACTGAGTTTCACAATTGGTTTAATAATCAAACTGCGTGAGTAAAAACAAAAATTTAGATGTCAAAAGATAAACAAATATTAGAAAAATGTTAAAGCCCAATTAACATACATGCTATAGTGAGTTTTATTTGTCTAAACATATTGAGTGCAAATCATAACTTTATAATGAGTTTGTTTTTATTTTATTTTCATTATTTGTCAAGAACAAAGTCTAAGCACCATGATGATTGTAAACACAAATATTTTGGAAACATGCATCATAAAAATCATTCATACTAATCCTTCATTTATTTATTATGAAATTTTCAAGGACCATGCAATAAAGAAAGAAATATGAATGTCTGTTACAAAATGAAAACAAACAACTATTAACAAAACTAACATTATATGTTAATTAACATATATCAAACTATTACGGAGTCTTGTTTTTCTAGACTAAGTAAGGCTGAATATAGATAAATATAATGAATTCATGTTAAATTTTTACAATCACTCAATGAAATTGTTGAAGAATTCAAACAGCAATTGATCCAAAATTTATGTAGGCGGAAGATGAAATTGATTATAACCTGAAGAAGATTTATCTTGAGCTATCTTTAGGCGGAAGAGGAATTTGATGATGAATTTAAACAAATACTATTACTGATTATTATTTTTCTAGACTAAGGAAGGAAAAGTATAGAAACATATAATGAATTCATGTTAAAATTTAACAATCACTCATTGAAATAGATAAAGAATTCAAACAGGATATGAATATCTTTCGCAGTCTCTTTAGATGGAAGTTGAAGTTGATTCTAACCTGTTGAAGATATTTCTTGAACTATCTTCAGGCGGAAGAGGATTGATGAAGAGTGTAAACAGGATGTGGGGAATCTGGGCCTGTGCATGTGTCTTGAACTATCTACATGTATCCATGCTATGCTGCAACTTCAATTTAAATGTGGGGAAGTTTGAGGCAATAATAAAACGTGTCTTAAGATGAGCAACGTGTCCAATTCCTTTAGTAAAACTGTGTCATCCGTTGATGCCTGGCTGGCCTGGATTATGACTATCTTATCTATTACATATACATATAAAAATGCTCAAATCTATTATATTACATTTAACAAAAGTATCGAAAGTAAGTTTCAAGATACATCTTAAACTTTTGCATAATTAAAACTACATAATATGATTAAACATAAGCAACACAAATATTCACACTAAACTTTGTTTGAAAACTCTTCAGAAGTGGTTGTCAAGTCTTCCAGAAGTTAGTTCTCTTTTCCACTACTTCGATTAGTTATCCTTTTCTTATTTGCTACATTAAGAATATTGAACTTGAATTATTAAAATAGATTTTAACATATTAGTTACTTTTGTAAAATAATTCTCATCATTACAAATACGAAGCCATATATTTTACCTTCCTGCATTGGCAATTTGAACTGCTCAATACTACCAGTCATTTCTTCCACTTCAATGCTGTTAATTACAACCGGATTGTTGTTGACGGTCATCTCAATCTTTGGTTTTATCATTACGTTATTAGTATTTTTCAAAACCAAATTTGAAATAGGAACAATCAATAGAGTTGTTGGTGATCGTTCTTTTGTAAGGCTAATAACATGAGATTCTTGAGGGGCGAACACATCCTAATTAGAATTAATAATTAAACAATTAGAATTAATATGATAAATGAATTGTCTACCATTCTATGATTTAAGAATTTAAACATGTGGTGTATTTTCGATGTAGCTTTCTTTATTTCTGTCGTGTAAGTCCTCTATCAGTTTCATAACTGTGAATCCTTCATTACTCTCAATGTAATTGTATTTAGTAAGCTTAATCTAAACTTTAATTTTCTTACCCACAATCCTCTTAATCAATGATAGAAAAACTTCCTTTCCTTTAATCTGTTAACACATCAGTATGTCATGAAATGAAATAATACAAACAGAAACTTATAGACTTCAAACAAAATTAGATGATCAAAACTAATAAAGAGGTTTATGTAATTACCTTCACCAAATTCTTGGCCACTTCATCAGCAGAAACCTTAAACAATTTCTCAGCTTCTCTGTTGAATAATGTTATCGTGGAAACGGTTGAATAATCTTCGACCTCTAGTGTTTTCTTATAACTACAAATAATACAAATATTCATTACATTTCATAATTATTTAACTATTATATAACTTTATATGTGAGTCAATATGATATCATAGTATTACCAGTTTTGTGTCATGACTTGTTTGTTACATTTCTCACACCAGAATGAATTACCAGCTATTAAGGATTTTTTGAACAATCAGGGCAACCATTGTATCTCCATTTCATATGCTCAATAATACAAATGATAATAACTTCACAAATTAAATAATATTCCTGTAATGATGGGAAAATAATTTCTCAGAAAAGTAATATAAATCAATGATGAAACATACTCATAGAATGTAACCTACTATATAATGCAAATTTACATTAGAAGTCCTAGGGTCATTGAAGAAAAGTAAATCATCCAGTGTGGCATTTGATGCTTTGATAAGCTACAGTTGATCTGCTGCGAAGTTGACTGGGTAGGAATTATTTGTAGCAATCCCTCACTGTCATTGAGATTTCTAGATGATGATAAATTCACTTTCGAAATCCATATGAGCAACAATATATTGATGACAATTATTCATAAATACAAACATAATGTAAATGTACAACATTACATTTCATGTTTAGAGTATAATCTCTTTAACTACACCACATACATCTGAGATAAATCCTTTACCTTTAGATCATCAATGTTGATATATACTCTCAATGCGCTGCTAGAAGAAACTATATTATTTCTTGCTACATACATGAAATAAAATTATGTTATACGATAACTAACTATAGATATGCATAATCAGATTTGCAAACATTAACCAAGCTTCAAAATATCTTCTGTCTACTAAGCTTTAAGACAATCAACCAGTCAAGCCCTTGGTCTGGAACTATTTAGAGAGACTTTCATTATCCAAAGCATTCGTTCATCTTATGGTTGTTGATTCATTCTAGAATATTAACTCAAGATAGACTATAGAAAATGGGAATGTTGGACACAAATACTTGTGTCTTATGCTCAAATCACATAGAGGAAACCTATCGGAATTTGATCTTCGAATGTCAATATTCTGTCCAAGCATGGAATAAAGTTATGGATTGATTGGGCTTTGCTTGGAGATCTTATTATTAGAATCTTATCATCAGTTGGTATTGTAACAACCTAAAAGGGAAGAGTTTTATGAAAATTTTGAAGAGGATGTCATTGTCAGTTACAGTCTATTTGATATGGCAAGAAAGGAACTTGAGAATTTTTCAACATAAAAATAGGGGGCCTAATCATTTGTTTCATGCTGTGAAGATATCAATTTTCTCCAAGATTTTGAATGATGATATCCCTGACCATATGAAGGAGAAGTTGGAAAAATGTAATATGCTCTGTTCTTGATCTATTGTTTCCAAACGCTGTGTTTGGATAGTTAGTTTCCAAGATTCATTCTTGGATAGTTGATGTACTCAATTTTCAAAATTTGGTGATGAATAAAATTTCTTTTCATTGACAAAAAAAACATTAACCAAGCTACTATCGATTTCAATTTGAATGGATAGCAATAGCACATGCTCATTACCTCGAAAATTTGTTACAAATATTCTAGTGATTATCATAACCATATTATTTGGGTCATACTATTGAGCTTGATCTTCTAAATCAAATGTAATTTTGTTCCATAATGTCACTATACATTCCTTGCCCCTTTAATAAAAGTCAAAAATCAGTCATGATATAAAATGATATTAGAATCCGTTATAATTTCAAATGTATACAACACTTACAAATCATTAATAATTTTTAGCGATCTTTTAGTTTATCTTTTCCCTCCAGTATTAGAATCTTCCAATGGGTATATATCCTTCACAATTCCTACAACATCTATGAAATTTATTATTAATAGATGTATTTGCAAGTTTATCAAACTGATCAAAGAAAAACATAATTATTAAAATTGTGCATGACCTTACCATAAAGATATGAACGTCTCCCTAGAAATTGTTCAAGTTCATTATAATCTTTAAATTGAAATTTTTGTCTCGGGATTTGCTCATCATCATCTTCGAGAACCTTAATCTTAGTCTGTCTAAAGAAACATATAAACTAATTGTTTTTAGTTGCTTGATAATCACCACACACAGTTATCACTTTGAATTTAGGAAGAACATGAATCCTCCCTTCCTCTATCATTGGTCTGAAACTAGATATCTCAGTTGCTTTTATGTTCCCTTAAACGTTATTATCCTAATAAGAATAAATAAAGCAGATTAGTAATTATAAAATGATTTGTAAATATAAAATAGATAATCACATGCTATATGTATCAGACTTTTATTGTAGAAGACAAATAAAGTTTAGACTATGAAAATTACATTTTCATCTACCAATATTAGTTGTAACCCGTATACTTGTTTAGAGATTGAATTGATGTTCTCCCACAACCTGGTAACCCTCTCTTGATTACTTGATCTTTAGTAGTAAGGTCCAAAACTTTTATTGCTGTATAGCTAGTTATTGGCATACTTAATGATGATCAACTGCAAGATGAAAAGTTTAAAAAATATAAGTAAAAAGACAGAAGCTATAATGTATAATAAAATCACAGCTATGTATAAAATTCAGACATTACATTCATCATAAAAGTATGCATATGTCGGGAAAAATAATTAACTGTTTCATGTTTGACAATATAGTTGTAAGACATAATGTTGACATAATACCTGCAGGTAGATTGTTTAAAATTTCTCTGTACACAACATTCTATGTTACATTGTTATCTATTTCATCTTTATTTTCAATGAGAATTTTAATTCCCTATGATGAAGTAACTCTAGAAATTGCAACATATAACTGCCCATGAGTAAAACATGGTTTTGGAAGATACAATCCAACATGCTTTAGAGTTTGCCCTTGGCTTTTATTAATAGTCATCGCAAAACATGTCCTTACCGATAATTGTCTTATTTTCATATGAAATTGCCACTTGGAATCAGTATTGGTCATATCTGTCCTTGATATAAAATGCTTTGACCCAATATTACTTTCACTTATTATTCTAGCTTCTATTATCCATTAAGAAGTTTTGTAATAACTATCTCTTACTATTGCAAAGACCATCTGCTGGGCTAAGATTATGCTGTAGGCATCAAAAATTACCCACGAATTCCCGCACGCAACTCGAGACAGAGAGAAGACGATAAATGTCACTATCAGGGTCACAGAAGCTTAATTGATATCAATAAACACATGAAGTAAGTCGACGAACCGTGTGAAACAACGGAACTGCAGAATAACGAAGATACGAATTGATAGGGAGCTACGCTTCGCTTATAAAGACAAAGCTCCCCTCATGTCCCATCTACTCCACATGTGATTCAACCATGGAAGCTTATAGATATCATCGTCGACTTTCCTTCACACTTTGAATCGTGCAATTCTGAGTTTTGATAACGAAGATACGGTGAAAACGGACGGGACGCACAAAACAATACCCCGGGCCTTAACGGAGACACCCGAGGTGTCTCGGCCGTGGCCGAGACACTGCGAGTGTCCGCAGACCTAAAAAGCCATTTTACGTAGTTTTGAGCTATTTTTCGCCCGTTAACTACCTGTGTTTGTTCCAACAGATCCAATATTATCCAAGAACGTGATAAAATGGTTATATCTGAAGATAAGAGTGAATCGGTATCTAAAAACAAAGGTCCCGAAGCCTATAAATACAGCCCTAGGGCCTTCATTTACACAAGACTAAAATTCTTGAGCCTTAGTGAATCCCTGCTGAATCAGAGACTGAGGAGCACGAATTTTAGAGAGGAGGAGGAGATCGGATCGAGTTCTTCAACATAAGGAAAAGGAGTTCGTTAGATCCATAGCTTGGTTCCTTCCCTTGAGATCGTACCTAGCTGTGATCTCAAGAAGAGTGGTTATCTAGCTGTTGTCGAGATAATTTCTTTGGTTTCTTGATTCCTTCGTGAATTAACAAAACTCCGGATTGAACTAATCGCTTGGTGGTCCACGGATAAACCTCGGTATAGGCAAAGATCCCATGAAAGCAGCGGGTGATAAACGTCCATTGCGTTTGTTTGAGTAGAGTTATAATTTTCGTTTTCATTGTGTAAGAGTCTTATAAAAAGACTATCTTTTTTTTGTTTTTATTATAATGACTAAAGTTGTAATGAATACATCAATGAAGATATCAACTTTCATACCAAACAAGCTGGCGACCACAATGGGAGCCAACAGCCTTACTGCCAAGGCTGTCGTGTCGCAACCGACAATCAAGATCTATGTGGCTAAAGAGGTCAAATACGAGTTCGATCAACAGATGTTCGAGGAGTACGTCTCATCCTCCTCTTCCAGATCCACCTCTCCTCACAAATGCAATAAGGTCTCCTCCTCCCGAAAGATCCGCTGGTCTTCAGATTTAAAGACCCAAGAAGGAGATCTTCCCGCTACCGCTGCTGCAGTTGCACCTCATAACGATCTGTCGGCATCCGATGAAGCCAAAGCCACAGATCCAGATACCACCTCCATTAAGGAGTTGACTACTGAAGGCACGCCAATTTTATGGAAGAGGGCTCGTCAGAGGCGCCGCTAACGTCTCGCCCGTCAATTTGTTAAGGCTTTGAACCAAGTAGATAGGCTCTACTACCAAGCGGATCTGAAGTCCAAGAGATGCCAAATGGCTAAACCATCACCATAATAAGCTTCGGGAACCTCCTCCCAACCACCTACTAACGAATGTGTTCGTGTCAAACAGAACCGTTCCACTCTTGAGGAGCACATTCAAAAGCACTGCGTACTTCTTGCACATGCCAGGATCCTTGTGCGAAAAGTACAAGTGCAAAAGGAAGAGGCAGTTGAGAGATCATCGAGATCCAAACATGTTTGGATGCTAAAGGCTAAATCAGTGCCTAAGGTAAAAGCAGGCGACGTTGCTCCCACAACCTTCGTCAATTTCAGATGCTACTCCTCCTACTACCACACCTTCGGTGAAGCCCTACGGCGACATGAATCTCTCCAAATTTAGGATTCCTCTGAAGGATCGCTTTGGTCCTCTACCCAAAGATCAAGGCAAAGCGCATGTTAAAGAACGCTTGGGACCACTGAAAGAACCTCGAGCAACTATCCAGACTGGGGGTCGTACGCGAACTCCTAACAAGCTGATTCCCATGACCACCCGCTTGGGGGTGCGTGCATGAACCAGGAGCTCGCTAAGATTTTACCCTCACACGAGTATGATTCCAAACTTGTGACTCCTGCTAACTCTAATAAAGCGTTACATATTCAGAAGAAGACGCGTCGAAAAGACGATAATGTTACACTTAAAGAATCATGTAAACAGCCGATAAGTTGCTCCGGTCATAATACCGATAAGTTGTATTATCAGGCTGGGGGTAAGTCTTGAAAGAGGAATATCCCAGAAATGCACTCTCACTATCTATGTGAGAGATTTATCAGGGTAGTATTATCAGCGTGTAGCTGTCCCAAGATTGATCCACAGAGGGTCTCGGTATTCCAAAGGTTTTCCTCTGAAGCATCGAATCTAAGCAAGACGTTTCCGTAAGAAACGATCAGCCGTTCAAGATGACGAATTTCCAAAAGCCATAATTAACATGGCTGATAGAGGAAAGTCAACTCAACCTTCCAGTTCTGACCCACTCATATCGCAAACCCGGTTGCGATCGGGAACCTTCCAGTTCAAAACTTGGCTTATGTCAAAACATCAAAATTCAAGTATCTCATGTTTTCATGTTTTCGACATATTTACAAAATAATGATATTTTTACAAATGGGAGGTAATTTTTGAAAACCAGTTTTGTAACATGTGTATTATCATGTTTACAATCATTTCCTGAAGTTTTATATTTTTCTGATTTTATTTGCTATTTTTAAAAGATGTTTGAAAATCATATTTCTATTTTAAAACAAGCTGATAACCTGATATCAGTCGACTGATGTGTCGACTTAAGAAATCGCCTAGAATAACAAATAGTTTCTGTTTTGTTTTGGTCGACTGACCAGTCGACTAATAAGGTCTTCAGTCGACTGATAAGGTCGTCAGTCGATTGATGAGCTGGAAAATGCCTCTAACGGTCAGCTCATCAGTCGACTGATGGAAGCCGTCAGTAGACTGATGACATAACGGCTAGTTTTTTTAGCCTTTGTCATGTTTTGGTTTTTTGGTCTTTCTGCTGGGGTTTCTTGATCTTTGGGGTTTCCTATAAATACCCCGTTATACCCAACTCTATTTTAATAACCAATAATGTTTTAAACAAGTTTAACAAGGGTTAAAAGTTTGTTTTAGTTTGTTTAAAAGAGTGTTTAAGAGTTTTGTTTGTGAAGAGAATTTCACAAGAGCAAGTGAAGATCATCTATTGTGTTTGAGCATCCAACTCTTCTCCCTCTTTCTCTTGATCTATAAAAAAGTTTTTCTAAACTCTATTTCTAGCTATTTCTATGTTTGAACTTAATTTTCATAAGCTAGATTTACATTGAGTTTAGTTTTGATTTATTTATCTCTTTGTTCACACACAACC
>BQKN01064826.1:82229-110686 GCA_022839385.1 Asparagus kiusianus
GGGCTTGTTTTAATCAGCTATCCGTTGTGATTTTTAGACAGCCTACAATAAGCATTGTCCAACTTTGTACCATTTTTATCTACCCATCTATTATTATCATTCCTTCGCTGGTATACAACAAAATTGGACTCATCAATTACAGTCTCATTAACATACTTCTTTGAAAAGTGTTTTGAGCAATTTCCCTTTCTCATACATGGGGAGCTTGTATTATATATGCCATAGGGACCGTGCATCATACATTGCCCAACTGCTGCATATCCTACCGGATCAGTTTCTCTATTGGGAATCCCAACGCTGATTATCTTATTAATAGCATCAGAATCTGGATATTTTCTATTAGGATGCAACCATAGCAAGATATGTGCATGTGATCCACTTTTCTGAAATTCAATAGTATATATGGTTGTATATATTAAGCCAAACACTAATAAGAATGATGTCATGCTTGGAAATATAATTTCCTAAACACACACACACATATGTATATCTATATTCATATGTAGTTATTATATATAATGTACACTAACTTATCAGGTTTGGTATTTTATATCTTATATTACAATATGCTATACACAAATAACTTCCAAAGGTTGTTTGAATTCGTATTTCATATGTAGTTAATAGCTAAAATTATTTTGGTTCTTTACTACTAATATTGTGCACATATGGAACGCAATTAATTTTCAGCTTCCATTTTTTCTTTCTATTTGCATCATCTTGTATAATATGATTTCGTGATACTGGATTTCCATACTCGATTTATCTCTAGATTTCATTAAATGTATTATATTTCATTTCTAACAATGAATTGACTTTCTTTGTCCTGCTGATGGATATGTTTCATAGTTGGGTTTGAGAAATTATTTCTTTACCTCACAAATATGGTTGTCAAACTTTTGAATTTTGGGTTTTGAAAGTTGATGTATCATAAGTTACAGAGTTATAAATTTTGAAAGTTAGAAAGTTGAGGGATCATAAGTTATACTTAGCCATAGGATTTTCCTTCTACAAATCTGTTAGTAGTTTATATTTTTTGATGAACTATACAAATATATTTTTTGATGAACTATGCATTTTTGCAATTTGTGGTGTATTTATTTATCATTTTTATTCACTTTTCAAAGATGTTATTTAATTCATTTGTTTCATAATGATTTACTTTATAATGTGTTATATTGCTTCATTAATTTGAGTTCTATTTCAAAATTGGTCACAGTTTATTCTCAAATATTATGCTTTTGATTGTCATTCATCCACTTTTATATTGTTTCATATTCTAAGATACATTTTTTTATATTTGTATTTATGAGTATAAGCTAAAAAGACATACATTATACACACACACACACACACACACACACACACACACACACACACACACACCAGCAATGTTATTATCAAAATATTGACCACCTTGCAAGTCTTCCATCAATAGATCAAGCTTTATTTTAAAAACCCTTGCAAATATATCTGGTCTTTCATTTGGTCTTTGGCCCCCCTATCTCTTCCAATGCATATTTAATCTCTTTCCATTTGGGATTTAAAGTAATTATGATGAACAAATCTGGATTTCCTAAAACACGACACAAAACAATTGCATCTTGATAATTTTGAGTCATATATTGATTACCTCTAGTAAACGATGAAGGTAAGATAATTCTCTTCCCAACTTGTGCTCCATCTGTATCACCTCTGAATATTGTATCTTTAATGCCATAATATAGCTCATCTCTAAGTTTTGTTTGATTTAGTCTGACCCAAAAACAATCTATCTTCTTCAATACATGTAAACATATCTACAATGTAAGTCTGTAATAGTTTGCCTGAAAGAATCAATGTATGTCCTTCATCACACCTTTGTTAGATTCTAAATGCTGCATATTCCATCATTATGACATTTTTCCTCTTCAAATTTGAATTATTAGACTCTCCTTCCAATGGAATGCCAAGTCGAAATCCATCTTCACCATATAGGAATAGTAAAGGATATTGCATGGCCAT
The DNA here is from genome assembly GCA_022839385.1 of Asparagus kiusianus. Taxonomy (NCBI): domain Eukaryota; kingdom Viridiplantae; phylum Streptophyta; class Magnoliopsida; order Asparagales; family Asparagaceae; genus Asparagus; species Asparagus kiusianus. Next base: position 84,234 of record BQKN01064826.1, read on the forward strand.
AAAACTTGGGTGAAGATAACTAATTCTAGACAACTCTAATTTGCAGTCATAAATAATAATATCCCGCACTGCTATTGTTTTATCAATGTTTCCCACAATTAAACCTGTAATATCAGACACGGTTGGCATATTCTGCAATCTTCCATCACCGTTGCGTGAGGATTTAATTATCAATTGTATTGTTAGTAACTCATTTTCCTTGACTTGGACTCTCACCATACGAAAACTTTGTACCAACACATTGTAATGATCTAACATTGTAAGTAGACCACTTACAATAGCATCATCTAATTCATCAGTACCATTAATTACTGTCTTTCTATTGAATAGCTCGTGATCAGTATCATATGTGTAAAGTTGATAATATTTTAGATTTTCACCCGGTATAGGTTTTAGAGAACCTATCTTATGATGCTTTTGACCATTCAAGTGAAAACAATAAGGACTCCCTCCATTATTGTAAGTATTATCAACTCTTCCTCCAGTCAAGGTGAATGAAAATAAAGAGTTGTACATCATTATATTTTGTTTGAATTTTGTAGACCGTGCTCCTCTAGATGGTGATAAGAGTTGTTTAAGGAATTCTGGAGGTTATTGAAGAAGTGGGAATTTTACTTTTCCTTTATGACAATATAGTGAGAATGTGGGATTCTTAGGTTTCTTAGACTTTTCAGCTCTTTCATGATACCAAAACATTGCCTTACAATGAGGACAAGTGAATTTAGGGGGCCCAACGTTGAGAATGTCATTCAAAATTCCTTCAACAAACAATATCTCTCATTACTATATATTAGTTATATGTGAGAACTTTAATATTTAATAATACGATGATTGCAGTCATACCTTCATTTGGTAATATACATTTTACATGTTTATATTTGTATGATATATGGGATGATGAACAATTGCTGGCTAGGTTTGAGGAAGTATGGCCTATAATCGTATTTTGATCACTGTTATTCACCATTTGAGAATTACTTTCATACATATTCTGACGTCATCGCTGTCTTTTAGACCATTTATCTGTTGAAAAAAAATAATACTCATAAATCGATATATCTCTCCACTCCCTCTGCATACACTCTCACACACACACACACACACACACACACACACACACACATACGTTAACACTCACATAATTTAGTTACGCACCACCTGAGTTCTCATCACAAACCTATAAAACGATGTTCAACTTCTTGGGTCAACTTAGCTTCATCAACATAGAAATCTCTTGCAGATGACTGAGTGATATTTGTGTGACTTGTATTGCATACACCTAACAATGCATCGTTTATGACTTATGGATAATTAATATTCTGGTCCTCATCATTACTCTCCATTATCCTAAAAATGAGTTCTAAGTGCACGTGAGTGTGTGTTACTCTTTACATAAGAACATATACGCATATCAATATCCAACATCTTACTAATCAAGCTTAATTAATTAATAATAAGATCAAAACCCAAAATAAAAATATACTTGGAGATAAGTTTCATTAAAATAGATAAGCATATTTCATATGTAAAGAGAATATGATAACTCAGTGTTACATCTACTAAGAGTATAACACAAATAGATAGTCATAATCCAAGCATCTATGGACAAAACAAAAACTTATCTCAATATATATGAATTAAACAAATAACAACCAGGAAGATTCCAATTTAACACAGATGTATATAGTTTAGAGAGTCATAATTCAATTTTTACCGCTCATGATTACAACTTAATTCAATGATGGGTAAAAAGAATATGAATTTGCTAATAGACTTACAATGATGACCTTCTCTCAGACTTTGAGATATTGATGAGTGTTTGAAAAGACGATGTTGCACTGCAAAATAGGCACATATTAAGACAATTAGTTTATATCAAATGTGATTATCCCATTTTCTCTAACGTACAATTCAAAATTCCAGTAATCATCAAGTGTCAGTTGTATTTCGGTATTGTAACTCTTATTTACAATATAAGTTTAAATTTATAATATAAGTTTAAACAAATTATTATATAAAGATATATTGTATTGATAGATTAGATAGTTTGTTATCTTTATTTACTATCAATTGTTGAGTTTATACATTGTTAAAATCTCATTTCTGGATCTAATATAAGAAGAATGATGTTTGTGTCAACAATATACAACATATGGTGTGAGCGCAATGCAAGAATATTCAAACAGTCTATTAGAAGTGATGACCAGTTGGTTATAGAAATTAAAGTTGATACTATGATCAATAGCCTAAATACTTCTTTGTATGTATATAACAAAGATTGTATGATATAGCTTTAATAATCACAGTGGAAGATTTTGGAGATACTTAGTATGGATGCAGGTAGCTGTTCTGCCTCCTGGATATGGGCCTGTGCATGTGTGCATGCCCAACAAATTGCCTTATGAGAGAATTTGACTACTGGGGATACAATATATTTCATCTAAAAGAATAGGGATGTGCATGTTGTGCATGTTCATGAGTCATTTCCTGGAGATAAGCTTTTCTCAAGCTCACAATTCATGGATTCAGGTTCAAAAAAGTGGCAAATGCTTGTTTTAGGTGCCCAAACTCTTCAGTCTGCAACACATCTGCAAAAAGACCATGGAGCCTTTGTATATGGGAAAAATTACGAAAGAGAAACTTTAGCGGATCAAACATTAACATCCTAGTTTTATCAGTAATAGCAATGAGGATTAGCAAAATATGTGGCCATTTTTGAGGTCCAAGATAACCCTACAATTTTCTTACTGCAGGTTCCAATTTGCATTTATCTACTTGGATTTTTTGTAGGTGAACCAAACACAAAGGAGGGAATTGAAGCGTGTACATAATGATGTATGCTAATAAATAGGTGGGGAAAAGTCCATCCTACTTTCATCAATAATAGCTAAGCAGCTTATAATTGTATTTAGGCACTCTTTAGATCCAAGATACCCTTTAAATTTTCTTGCTGATGGTTCCAATATGTATCTTAATAATTTATTTTGATGAGGGGGAAACTACAACAGAACTGTTCAAGAATTATTGTAGTTACAAAGCAATTTGTACATCTAATAAATATAAAGGGACTTCAGGAGCACAACTCACACTATTAACTAACATCAAGACTACCAGTAACACTCCAAGCATCCAATACTCAGCAATTTCTTATTTTTTTTAATTTAATTTCATTATTTGTCAATAACAGAGTGTAAGCACCATTATAATTGGATACTCAAATATTTTAGAAGCATGCTTCATACTGATTCAAAATCATAAAAATCATTCATACTGAGTCTTGTTTTTCTAGATTAAGAAAGGAAAGTATAGATAAATATAATTCAATTTTAACAAACACTCAATGATTTTTCTTGAACTATCAGGTGAAAGATGAAATTGATGAAGAATTCAAAGAGATACTATTACTGAGTCCTATTTTTCTAGGCTAAGCAAGGAAAAGTATAGGTCTGATTACAAATCATAAAATTCATTCATACTGAGTTTTATTTTTCTAGATTAAGCAAGAAAAGTATAGATAAATATAATTCAATTTTAACAAACAATCAATAATTTTTTTGAACTTTCAAGCGGAAGAGGAAATTTATGAAGAATTCAAACAGATACTATTGACGAGTCTTAATTTTCTAGGCTAAGCATGGAAAAGTATAAATAAATATAATTAAACCTTTAAAACCGTTGAGTTACAAAATCTGTAAAAGAACACTAAAGCTCAATTAAAGTACATAATGCTATAGTGATGTTTAATCATCTAAACATATCGAGGATTAAAGTTTACTGTATAATGAGTAAGTATGTTTAATTTAATTTTATTATTTGTCAAGAACATGGTGTAAGCAACATTATAATTGCATCAGGCATAAGAGGAAATTGAATAAATATAATTAACAAACACTCAACGAAATCATAAACTATTAGGCGGAAGAGGAAATTAAAGAAGAATTCGTACATATACTATTGTTGAGTCTTAAATTTCTAGCCTAAGTATGGAAAGTATAAATAAATATAATTAAACCTTTTAAATTGTTGAGTTACAAAATCTGTAAAACATGCTAAGCTAAATTAAAGTACATAATGCTATAGTGATGTTTAATCATCTAAACATATCAAGGATTTTCATAATTGTATAATGAGTAAGTATGTTTAATTAATTTCATTATTTGTCAAGAATAGAGAGTACGCACCATTATATTTGTATCGGGCAGAAGAAGAAAATTGTATAAATATAATTAACAAACACTCAACAAAATCATGAACTATGATGCGGAAGAGGAAATTGAAGAAGAATTCGTTCAGATACTATTACTGAGTCTTAAAATTTCTAGGCTAAGCAAGGAAAAGTATAAATAAATACACATAACTCAGTTAATTATAACCTGAAGAAGAAATTTCTCTCTCTAGCGACGGAAGATGAACTCAGTTCTCTCTACCCTTAGGCGGAAGAGAAAAGAAGATTGTAAACAGGAATGTATGGAAGCAGAGCAACTGGCAATTGCTTGTGGGAAAGTTGAGAAACGTGTCCATCTTGAGCGGGGGAAGTTGAGAAACGTGGCCATCTTGAGCGAGGGAAGTTGAGCAATGTGTCTGAAGTTCTCTCAACGTGGTCAATTAGAATGAATTGCGTTAACAACGGACGATTATGGGGAATTGTGTTTACAATGGATGGTTGTGGGGGAAGCTATGAGAACAATTGTCGGTTGCGGTGAATTAACTCAACAATGGGCGGTTGTGGAGAATTGAGAGGAAAATACATGGAAATTTAGAAAGTTTACTGTTCACCTTAAGATTTTCATTTAGTTATAAAGGAAAGTAGATTCAAAATAGTTAATAGTAATATTGACAATGAAAAGATTTTTCTGAACTCATGCTTTTAAAAGGAGTATGATATATATGATGATATGATATGATTTATTTTTAGTCATGGTTGTTCAAATTCTCAATCCTTGTAAATTGAAATCAATAAGCATTGATGAATTCTTCTCTGAAAATCAAACATGTCCCTCTGGCTGCTTTGGGCTCTGGCCCATTAATAGATGAAATAGTCAAATCCTTGCTTTTATTTTATTTTATTGCAGAAGTCAGGTCAAATTCCGATGCTGTGAACTTGGATGGAGGATGGATTGGGCATGCGTAGAAAGGCTCGGCCCAATAATGGGATGTTCATATCAAGCTGATGACTATAAATTTAAAAAAAGATAAAAATAGAAAGAATATGGATTATGTATCTTCTTCCATTTTATTTATTTATTTATTTAAGGTATTCAACCTAAAATCAAAGACTAATATGGAAGACAATCGCCTATCTCATACTGAAATCATTCAACCCATTCAGACCCAATTGAGTCAAGTTAGACACGTAAGATCCAAACTTATCAAGTTTGTATAGAATGTGCAAGCACATGTATCATATATTATATATACGTGCATGAAAAAAATGAGAATGACGTGGCAATTCATTCTACTAAATAAAATGTCAAGCGACACATGTAAAGCTTTTGATCTCATCTCATGTAACTCGGTACTGTTAAATAAAATGGCAGTTCATATCCAGGGGCGGATCTAGAAGTTCTATTCGGATTAAACACATTATTAAACCCACTAATATTTGTCAATGTAAAATGTTTTTGATAAAAATATAAGGCAGTATTAAGATATGAATCATAGAATACATTTATTGTAGCACAAATTAGGGTAAACTTGCTAGAACCAAGTAATTTAATTTTTCTTATTAGATTGGTGAACCAGTTTTGTTGATGATAGTTAACTTCTCTTCTAGCATAAATTAATACAAGTAACTGCAAAAGAAAGTATTCAATGCACTTAATGGCGTACCAAGAAGACATTAACTTTTCAAACACTAGACTTGGAAAAATCAATAATGATACAAGTAGTGTTGATATCCCATGCAAAATTAATACAATGTACATGATGCCTTGGATACTCTTTCACGCAAGATTGAATAACAAAAGAAACAAAAAAAACATTATATATGTCGCTAAGACTCGAATACATTACATTGATTTTTTTTATTAAAATTGAGAAAGGTTAAGTTCAATGAGGAAGATATAAAGTGATGTTTACTAGTTGGAGGAAGATTATTCGGAATAATGACTTTAATAAGATTGGGCACATTTCTTTATATATAGAGCAATAAGTAGATACAGTTGAAAGTTTATAAAGGGATCTCTAAAAGTTGAGGTTAGGCACATGCCTAATCTCAAAGTATAGGTGACTCCGCCCCTGACCCATGTATAGTATTCTCATATATAGAGTAGATATTGGATATGAGTTAACATTTTATTTAGCAAAAATAAATTTTCAGAGAATAAAAAAAATCCACTTCAATGTAAGTGGCAGTATGAAACTCGCAACTATTTCATCTCTTGATTATTCCTTACTTCCTACAGGAAAATTAGTTGTACCAACGTATATATGTAAAGTAATTATTATTTTGTCATTTTTAATCATGCACGCCTTTAACTTATATGAAATTATTGTACGAAAGAAACTTAGTGATGCATTGATTGCCGATTTAGACATCAATGATTACTACGTCCTCTATCAATCATGCGATTGAAAGCTAGTTAATAAGAAATCAATCCTGTTGGATTTAATCTAATAAATCTAATTGTGGGCACATATGATTAATCAATGTGTATTGCTATCTTTCAGGATAACCCACTAAAGTGATCAATTAATTTGGGTTAATGGGTATTTAGATAATGGGGATATTTGTGCAGATACCAGGTTGTAATTGTAATTTGTTGAGGGGCCAAATTGTAAAAGTATAACACCTATAAATAAGGGGTTATGGTCCCTAATCTAGGGTTACAATTTTCTCTAATTCTCTTTACCCCATCTAAGAGAGAAATTCGGCCACAAGAGAAAACCCTAAGGTTAGAAGATCCAAAACCCAAAATCAAGATCAATATATGGATTCAGGTATATGCTTCCGCTCTTTTATGTTTCTTTTAATCTCTTTGAATTAATCATGGCTATATGGTTTTAAGATCTCAAAGTTTTAGATCTAACAAGTGGTATCAGAGCCTCATTTGATTAATTCTGAGGGATTTAAGTTTGTAAAATTAGGTTTTTTGATCTTAAATCTCTGGTTTTGATTCGGAACTGTTCTCGGATGAACAGTAATTTTTCGGATGAACAGTTACGTTTTTTCTTCTCAGATGAACAGTAAAGTTTTTTTCGGATAAACAGTAACTAAAAAATTGCTGATGAACAGTAAATTTTTGGAATTTTTTGGATTTTTCTTCAATTTTTCTTGGATCTGGATCAAGAAAATTCAATTTTTCGGTTCAGATCTGGTTTTGAAATAAACTCGAGAAATTTTTTGGTTCTTCTTTGTTTTAATCGTCGGTCTCGTGCTCCTCGTCGGCGCAACGACGCTGGCGGCCTCGCCCTCAACTCCGACGGCGGCGGTGGCGTCAGGAAACCCTAGGGTTTCGATCATTGGATGCCGGAGCATTGGCGGCGGCGGTTTTAGTTTGAAACCCTAAGGGTTCGTGCGATTAATCGTGGCGAAAATTAAGGACCGAACTTCGCGTTTGGTGTAAGGTGAGCCTCGCGCTCAAGTTTAACGAACCTCACGTTCGTTCTCAATTTTAACGAACCTCGCGTTCGTTCCTAAGGTGAGCCTCGCGCTCAACGAACTTCGCGTTCGTTCTAAGGTGAGCCTCGCGCTCAATTTAAGTCGAACCTCGCGTTCGTTCTCAGGCGAGCCTCGCGCTCGATTCAAACGAACCTCGCGTTCATATTTCAGTCGAACCTCGCGTTCGTATTTCAGTCGAACCTCACATTCGTATTGTCAGTCGAACCTCGCGTTCATTTTCAGTCGAACCTCACGTTCGTTTTCAGTGAACCTCGCGTTCGTATTTCAGTCGAACCTCGCGTTCATTTTCAGTCGAACCTCGCGTTCGTTTTCAGTGAACCTCGCGTTCATATTTTAGTCGAACCTCGCGTTCGTATTTTCAGTCGAACCTCGCGTTCATTTTCAGTCGAACCTCACATTCGTTTTCAGTGAACCTCCCGTTCAAATTTTAAACGAACCTCGCGTTCGTTCTCAAAAACGAACCTCGCGTTCGTTCTGTGTTCATATTTTAACGAACCTCGCGTTCGTTCCCAAGTTGAACCCTGCGTTCATTTTCAGACGAACCTCGCGTTCGTGCTTAAGTGAGTCTCGTACTCAATACAGTCGAACCTCGCGTTCGAAGTCAAGCGAACTTCGTGTTCACTATGGTTAAGCCTCGGCTTTTTTATGGGTCCATTTTGGTATACTTAATTTATTTAATTAAGTTATGGGCCCTAATTAAGCTATGAGACCCCAATTAAGTTTTTGGAAATTCAGTTGATTTAAATTAAAAATTTTAATTTAAATCTAATTTGGTAGCTAATCAATTATTTGATTCAAATATTATGACACTAAGGTATTAAGGTTGTCTCTCACTCCAATTGTTCAATTGAAACAAGAAGTTGCCAAAGTAACCTCTCTTGTGTAGATTGTTCATGAGGAATGTGAGATGTTTGTGTGTATTTTTTTGTGTAAATATTTAATCGGCCCAAAGGAAAGTTAATATTTATTTAGACTGTATACACATCTGTGATGATAAACGTGTGACAATTATAAGGTTTACATGTGAATAATGAATCGATCCAAAGATAGTTTCATTATTTGACATGAGTTATTGTCAGTGTTTGATCATTGCAACAAGATATCACTTACAAGTTAATATTACTGTCCAAAGACTTGATATTAATGTTGTGCCAGATATCTTGAGATGGGATTTTGTCATTATTTGAATTTTATTGATTACTAAATATGGTTATTGATGTGAGCATCTTTTGTTTTATTTCAGCTAATGCATCTGCTGCAACAATTTCTGCTAACATCAACTCAATTCCCATGCTAAATGGGACAAACTTCAAGGTTTGGAAAGAGAACATATTAATTGTTCTTGGCTGCATGGATCTAGACCTTGCATTAAGAATTGAACAACCCCAACCTCTCAATGCGGATAGCACTCCTGATGCAAAGAAGGAATATGAGAAGTGGGAGCGTTCAAATCGCATGAGTCTTATGATCATTAAGCGCGACGTTCCGGAAGCCTTCAGGGGCATAGAATCCGAAGGGATTGCTAAGGCTAAAGATTTTCTTGCCGAAATTGAGAAGCGTTTTGCGAAAAACGATAAGGTAGAAACAAGCACGCTTTTAGCTCGCTTGATTTCGATGAAGTATAAGGGCAAAGGAAATATCAGGGAGTACATTATGGAAATGTCTCATATTGCTTCAAAGCTTAAGGCACTTAAACTTGATCTTTGTGATGAGTTATTAGTGCATCTGGTTCTGCTGTCTCTTCCTGCACAATTCAATCAGTTTAAGGTCAGTTATAACTGCCAAAAGGAGAAATGGACTCTAAATGAGCTCATTTCATACTGTGTGCAAGAGTAAGACAGGTTGAAGCAAGATAAGACAGAAAGTGCTCATTTGGCATATGCCTCTAAGGATAAGGGCAAGAAAAGAAAGAATGATAATGAAGCTGCTAAGGGTCTAGTTCAGAAGAAACAACATAAGGATAATCAGGGTTGTTTCTTCTGTAAGAAGCCTGGACATGTGAAGAAGGACTGTACAAAATATCACGCTTGGCGTGATAATAATGGTACGTTCCTTTCTTTGGTCTGTTCTGAGGTTAATTTAGCTTCAGTACCTAAAAACACTTGGTGGTTAGACTCTGGTGCTACTACTCACATAAGTGTTTCTATGCAGGGTTGCCTGAGCTACCGAAAGCCAAGTGATGTTGAAAGACACATCTTTGTGGGCGACGGTCAATCGGTAGATGTGGAAGCAATTGGCATTTTAGGTTGCTATTAGGAACTGGTTCTTATTTGGACTTAAAATATACTTTTGTAGTACTGTCTTTTAGACGGAATTTGATTTCAGTTTCTGTATTGGACAAATCAGGTTATTCTTGTTCATTTGGAAACAATCAATTTAGTTTATCTTTTAATTCAAATGTTGTGGGAACCGGTTATTTGAGTACTTATGACAACATATACTTGCTTGATACAATTGCTTCTTATAATGAAACTTTGCATGCGGAATCGCGTGGTACTAAACGTAAATTAAATAAGAAAAATTCGGCGTCATTATGGCATAAGCGCTTGGGTCATATCTCAAAAGGTAGAGTTGAGCGTCTTGTGTCTGATGGCATTTTAGATTCCCTTGATTTTTCGGACTTCGACATATGTGTTGAATGTATTAAGGGAAAACAGACCAAAGTTAAGAGATTAGGTGCCAACAGATCTTCAGATGTCTTAGAATTGATACATACGGATATTTATGGGCCATTCCCTACGGAATCCTGGAATGGTCAATAATATTTTATATCATTCATAGACGATTACTCACGTTATGGGCACCTATATCTTATTCATGAAAAATCTGAGTCTCTGGACATGTTCAAAACCTATAAAGCTGAAGTTGAGAATCAACTCAACCGAAGAATTAAAACCGTTAGATCTGATCGTGGTGGTGAGTACTACGGCAGATATGATGGTTCAGGTGAACAACGTCCAGGACCATTTGTTAGATACCTAGAGGAATGCGGTATCGTCCCACAGTACACCATGCCAGGTTCACCTAGCATGAATGGTGTAGCTGAAAGACGAAATAGGACTCTTAAGGATATGGTAAGAAGTATGATTGCTCATTCTTCTTTACCAGAGTCACTCTGGGGAGAAGCACTTAAGGCAGCAGCTTACATTCTGAATAGAGTACCAAGTAAAGCAGTTGCTAAAACACCTTATGAGCTTTGGACTGGTCGAAAGCGCAGTTTAAAGCATTTACATATTTAGGGATGTCTAGCTGAGACAAGGCCTTATAGGCCAAATGAAAAGAAATTAGACTCCAAAACAGTTAGCAGCTACTTTATTGGGTACTCTGAACGCTCTAGGGGCTATAAGTTTTATGATCCCACACTAAGGAATATTTTTGAGACGGGAACAGCAACATTCTTTGAGGATGTTGAGTTTGGGGGGAGAAATAAGGTTAGAGACATTGCTTTTGAGGAGGAATTGGCATCAGACCCAATCCATACAGTTACTTTTGACAATATTCAGATTCCTATACCTGTTGTTGCTCAAGAAGTAAATCCGGAACCTTAAGATGACAATGTTGAACAACTCCCTGTTCCAGAAGAACAAACTCAACAACCTCAAGAACCAGTGCCATTAAGGAGATCCACGAGAGAAAGGAGAAATGCTATTCCGAATGATTATATTGTATTTCTCCAAGAACATGAGGAAAGTAGTGGAATGTTGGAAGATGATCCAATCAACTTCCTTCAGGCCATGAAAAGTTCTAACTCTCAATAGTGGATTGATGCCATGAATGAAGAGTACAAGTCTATATAAGACAATAAAGTTTGGGAACTTGTCCCGTTACCAGAAGGTGCAAAACCAATTGGTTGCAAATGGATTTTTAAAACCAAGCGGGATGCAAACGGTAATGTGGAGAGGTATAAGGCACGTCTTATGGCTAAAGGCTATACTCAAAAGGAAGGCATTAATTATACAGAGACTTTCTCTCCGGTTTCATCGAAAGACTCATTCAGAACAATCATGGCACTTGTTGCTCATTATGATCTTGAGTTACATCAGATGGATGTTAAGACTGCATTTCTCAATGGCGACATTGATGAGATGATCTATATGGTACAACCAGAAAACTTTGTGTCGGGAGACCCAAAGAATATGGTCTGCAAATTAAGGAAATCCATCTATGGACTCAAGCAAGCTCCTCGTCAATGGTATCACAAGTTTCAACAAATAATTATCTCGTTCGGTTTTGAGATGAACATTGTTGATGACTGTGTATATCACAAGTTCAGTGGGAGTAAGTATATCTTTCTGGTTCTGTATGTCGATGACATATTGCTTGCCACTAATGATATAGGCATGTTGCAAGAAACCAAGAGATTTCTATCAAAGAATTTTGAGATGAAAGATCTTGGGGACGCCTCTTTTATATTAGGGATCCAGATACATCGAGATCGCTCTCGGGGTATTCTTGGATTATCACAAAAGAGCTATATCGATAAGGTACTTAAAAGGTTTGGCATGCAAGACTGCAGACCAGGAGATACCCCTGTTGCTAAAGGAGACAAGTTTAGTCTCAATCAGTGCCCTAAAGGTAACCTTGAAATTCAGGAAATGCAGAAGATTCCTTATGCTTCGGCTGTAGGAAGTCTAATGTATGCTCAGGTATGTACGCGTCCGGATATTGCGTACATTGTTGGGATGTTAGGCAGATACTTAAGCAACCCTGGTATGAATCATTGGATAGCAGTCAAAAGGGTTATGAGGTATCTTCAGAAAACAAAAGATTACATGCTCACATATAGAAAATCAGAAAATTTGGAGGTCATTGGGTATTCGGATTCTGATTTTGCTGGATGCCAAGATAGCAGAAAGTCTACATCAGGCTACATTTATATGTTAGCAGGAGGAGCTATATCATGGAAAAGTGTCAAACAGACACTAGTAGCTTCCTCAACTATGGCAGCAGAATTTGTAGCTTGCTATGAGGCATCCAATCAGGGAATATGGCTGCGAAATTTTGTCACGGGACTGCGCATTTTGAAAAATATTGAAAGACCACTAAGGTTATATTATGACAATAAATCTGCAGTAATGTATTCAAATAACAACAGGAGCTCAATTAAGTCAAAACATATTGACATTAAGTTCCTGATTGTGAAAGAAAGGGTACAGAGCGGACAGATATCCATAAAGCACATTGGGACAAACTCCATGATAGCTGATCCTCTTACTAAGGGATTGCCACCCAAGGTCTTTCATGAGTATACTGCTCATATGGGTGTGGTAATATTTGAGAATATTATGATTTAGTGGGAGTTTGTAATTGTGGTGCTTTATGTTTGGTTGTATTGTCTGATCAGAATAAAGTATTCAGTTAAGACACTCTGTGACATTATGTTTGGTTTTGACCTCATTAAGGAGGACCAGTTGAAAATAGACATGTACTGATCACATTGCATGTAATTTTCATGCTGCACATCCATGATTGATCTATGTCGTTTGATTGTATTGATATATGTGACCATTGATGGGTCGAGTCACGATAAATGTGACAAAGGCCGCTTTGATCCTATATTGATATAATCAATGGACGAGATTGTTCAGAAATACCTTTTCAGTGATAGCAATTTTGAGCTCATAAAGTTATACACAATTTAAGGAATCATATGGTGCCCAAGTGAGAGATTGTTGGATTTAATCTAATAAATCTAATTATGGGCACATATGATTAATCAATGTGTATTGCTATCTTTCAGGATAACCCACTAAAGTGATCAATTAATTTGGGTTAATGGGTATTTAGATAAGTCATGGGGATATATGTGCAGATACCAGGTTGTAATTATAATTTGTTGAGGGGCCAAATTACAAAAGTACAACACCTATAAATAAGGGGTTATGGTCCCTAATCTAGGGTTACAATTTTTTCTAATTCTCTTTACCCCATCTAAGAGAGAAATTCGGCCACAAGAGAAAACCATAAGGTTAGAAGATCCAAAACCCAAAATCAAGATCAATCTATGGATTCAGGTATATGCTTCCGCTCTTTTATGTTTCTTTTAATCTCTTTGAATTAATCATGGTTATATAGTTTTAAGATCTCAAAGTTTTAGATCTAACAAATCCTTCTACTAGCCATCACCAAAGGATCGTCTTTCTACACCAATCATGGAACTATATCTTCTATATTATGTAAAACTCCTAAAATCGTGAGCTAAAATTAAGTCTCTCTTTTATAAAATGGGAAAATAAATGCTTAAAATAAAAGTCAGGCTATTAAGGTGCATAAAAATATCCGTAGAGGAAATATCTGTATATGTATCCATTAGGGTACAAATAAAATTATTATACCCAATAAGATATGGTTATCAATACGGATATATAGTGAAATACATGATCCGTATCCGAAATATCCAAGTATATATTAGTAATATAATTATAATAGTTTTAATTCTTAGCTTAATGGATTTGAGGTTAAATTTGATGATCAAGAGATCTAATCTTAGCTTTTTTTAAGATATAACAAACATATTAATGACTCTCTTATATCTTATGAACTATATTATTTTATTCAATGACATCATGTTTTCTCATATATGTCTTATATCCGCATGTATATCTACTTATATCCATATGTATATCTATTAGATTTTAGCAGATATGAATATGAAAATTTCTTTATCGAGACATATCCATATTCGTTATTGGCAAGCTGATATGGATATGATAAGTATGACATTCGAGCCGTATGCAGCCTTTTAGCTATTGGTTCTCTAGCCTCGATGCAATCAGACTCATTGTACACATATTATTGATAATTATAATGCTGATGTCTATCATTACAATATTTAAATGTATTATAACTCTAAAATATGATCAAATTCTCCATTCTCCTTAAAGCATTGATGAACTCTCATGCCTTGCCCCCCCCCCCCCCCCCCCCCACCCCCAAAAAAAAGTTAAAAAAACCAAAGTACCGGTTACATTTTTTCTCCTTAAGGTTTGCGTATGTGCCTAAGGTGATTACGTTATGAGCATATAGTCAAATGTTTAATAAAATTATCCATATCCCAGGAAATATTTGTATCTGTATCCGTTAGGATACGTAAATATTTACTAAAATCTATAACAGATAGGATATGGTTATCGACATAGATATATAGTGAAATACTGGATCCATATCCAAAATATCCAATATATATTGGCCATATAGTTATAATAGTTTTAATCCGTAGGTTAGCAGATTTGAGGTTAAACTTGATAATCAAGAGATCTAATCTTAGCTTTTTTTTGCATATAACAAATATATTAATGACTCCCTTATATTATATGAAATATATATTGTTTTCAATGCCATCATTTTTTTCTCATATACAATTTATATCGGCATGTATATCTACTTATACATCCGCATGTATATTTATAGCAATTTAGCAAATATATATGGATATGGATTTTTCTTATCAATGAAATTTATATTTGTATTCGTATCCATATCCCTGATTTGTAACCTGATATGGATAGGGTAAGTATCATATCTAAACCGTCTGCTACCCTATAGTCTATTAGTTCTCTAGCCTCAGATACAATCAGACTTATTGTACACATTAGTGATAATTGTAATTCTGGTGTCTATCATTATAATTTATAATTGTATTGTAACAATAAGGAAACAAATGATTAAGTGGCTGTTTGGATTGATTTTTTAGATAGGTAAAAGGGGGGAAAGCTGTCAAAAATGTTAGCTTTTGGCAGCTTTCCTCCAAAATCACCTTTTATAGAGGTAATTTTGAGGGAAAGCTGCCAAAAAGCTGACATTTTTGACAGCTTTTCCCTCTTTTACCTATCCAAAAAATCAATCCAAACAGCCCCTAAATACTTCTTAAAGTATTGATGAACTCTCATGTGGGCCAACCAAAAAGTAAAAAAAGAAAAAAAACAAAAAGTACCAATTTACCTATTATTCCCCCTAATGCTATGTGTGTATGCCTAATGTAATTATTTTGTGAGCATACAATCAAATATTTTAACAGATTAACTATGTGATAGTGTTTTTTTCATGTCTTGTAATTTCTGTAATTAAAAAATACTTTCTCAATCCCTAAAAAAGTTAAAGGATAAAAAGTTTTGCAGAAAGTAGTTAATAAATTTTTTTCGGTCTGGAAAAAAGAGACAAATGGATAAAGACCCATGAAAAAATGCAAAAAAGCACTATCACCTTACCAATCTGTTAAATATTTAACTGTCGGCTCACAAAATGATCACACTGAAATCATGAATACTGTTTAATAACAAAATAGATAAATTAATACTTTAAGGAATAACTTGAGAATTGGCCAATATTTAAGCACCAGTTAGTTATTGTGTCCTATTTGTAATGACCGTCATTTTTGTATGATGTAGAATCATAAATTCGTAGTGCAAATGTGCAGCATCTTATATTATCTTGAGTTCTTTATAGAGGTCGCTTGAATCTTTCATATTTTGAATTAGTCCCTCAAGTAGTGAAAATTGCTATTAGGTTCCTCAATTCATATGATATATTGAAATTAGTGTTGTGCGCAGCGAAAATTTCGACAGCACCTATGGTGCACAACAAGAGAATAGATCTCAACTAAATCACTGTTTCACAAAGGAAACAAGAACCAAAAGTGATATATCTCAACAAAGTGGGATATATACTCTTCCTCTCATTAGTTCTAAGACTGACTTGTCGAGGGAACCTAAACAAGCTATTATAAATCACAGCAGACAATGAATTTTTACGTGGTTGGGCAAGTTGCCTAAGTCCACGGGGCAAAGAGGGGGGAGATCTACTATTAGAGAGAAAGAGAATACAAATAGGGTTTACAACCACACAAAGTCTCACAAATAAAACCCTCAAACAATCTCTCAAATCTCTCACAATTCCTCTTCCAAAGGGATGCACAAACCCTTGCTACAGCCGAAAAGCATCTGCAGTTTTTCCCCTCTGCATTTTTCTTTTCACGTCACTGTAGCCGAAAAGCCTCTGCGTTTTTTTTCTTTGCGCTCTCCCCCATGGAAACCCTAGAAAAACTAGGGTTTATATAGAGAGCTCGTGGGTGTGGCCCCCACGACCCCAGGAGAAAGCGCGTCTTGTGGGGAGGCGCTCGTGGGTGTGGCCCCCACGAGACGCGTGAACAAAACACGTTCACAATTTGGCCCTCACTCAAATCATCGAAATTAGCTTTAGATCCCATAATAGCAATTTTGATGATTTGATGGACTATTTTTAAGATACCTAATGAATTGAGCAACTGAGTATCAATTCATATGATTTGAGGGGTTATATCAAAATACGGTAGACAAATGTCCAATGTCATGATTTATAAATAGATTTTTTTTATAAACGTAAATAAGATATTTTAATTATATATAGTAAATTTGTACAATACGATGAATAAATTGCCATTTTCATGTAAGATTGATGTAGAAAATTATGTGGAAGCCTTAAAATACTTTTCCTATTAAAGCACGTAAGTACCAAGAGATTTGCAAAAAGATGCTTTCTATTAAAGTCTCATCTTTACAAATGATAGTAGAAGTTGACTAGACCTAACACATCATCGCTAGTGCGTTGGCACTTAGGATGAGAGAAGAAAATGATTGATATTTCCACTTCGATTAAAAAAAATCCAATTCTAGAGGCAACGTGGACTTGCACTCAACTGCTCATCCATTCATCTTCCATCCATGAAATAAAAACTAAAAACTATTACTTTTTGCCTTTTTCTATGTCGAGGTATATCAAATCCGTTGCCTCGTGATGTGAAGTTACCAAGTTTCATTTCTAGAAGAAATTTTCTAAACAAATCTATTCATAATTTTTTTTTCTAAAAATAAACCACCTTAAGTTTTATTTACAAAAATAAACACATTTTACCTTACTATGGCTTCTAAAAAGTTGGGGTTGCCAACCCCGACTATTTAGTGCATATAATGTTAGGGTTTATAGTTATAATTGAGGGTTTATAACCTCCTAAATAGTCGGGGTTGACAACCTCAGTTATTTAGGAACCGGATTAAGATAAAATGAGCTACTTTTGTAAATAAAACTCAAGGAAGTCTATTTTTAGGGGGAAAAAATCAATGGGTTTATTTAGAAAATTTCTTCTTCATTTCTATAATGATACTTGCGTGGCACATTGGATCAATACTTAAGCAAGCAAAACTAGACCGTTAAGAATTGTATTAAGTTATTGCATATTCTTAATTTTTAGTTGGGTTATTTGGATATTAGCGCCCCATATTAATATTTTTTATTAGCCCCAAATATATTTGAAATTGATCTCAGCCCCCCAAATCCTATTAGTATGTTGAAATAAGTCCCCTAGTGCAAATCTAGTTAATGGGGAAATATTCTATTTAAGTTAACTTTTTTGTTGATTTGCTAGCTATACCTCTATTACACGAATCTAAACTTATTAACCACTTTAACTTATACCTATTAAGCTCCCCAAATCCGATTAATTAAACCCTTACCTGAACTCAATTTTCACTTCATCTTCTTCAGTGTTTTCACCAATGTCTTTCCCAATGGGAATGTATCTGATGCAAAAATGCAATTAGAGCTGAAAAGAGTTGTTGGGGAAGACATTGAAGAAGATGGAATGGAAAATGAGTTAGGATTTTATTGAACGGATTTCTTTAGGTATAAAGTAAAGTGTCTAATGAGTTTGGGTTTGTGCGAGAGAGGTATAGCTAGTAAATCATCGAAAGGTTAACGTAAATAGAATATTCCTGCATTTCAACTAGATTTTAACTAGGGGAGTTTATTTCAATGTACCAATAGTTTTTTGTTTTTTGTTTTTTTTTTGTTTTTTTTTTTTGGGGGGGGGGGGGGTGGGGAGGTTGGTGTTTGCAATCAATTTCAAAGTTTTAGGGGGCCTAAATATTAAAATATTGAAGATTTTTTGGGGGCCCTGAGATCAATTTCGAAGATTTGTGGGGCTCGTATCGAAATAACCCTTTTTTGTTTAATAGTTTAAGTTTCATATATAATTTGACGAGATACAACAGAACATGGTCTTTTAGGAGTTACTAGGCGGATTGCACGTGCAATGCACATGGTTAAAATTTTAAATTTAGTTAAACATGATAATTTTGCTTAGCATTTTGCTCTAATAAAAATCTAAATAAGGAATTTATTCATTTTATATAAATGCTTAGATAAACATAGCAATTTATTTGTTTTGCATTTTTGTGCATAAGTGGAAAAACATTAATCTCCAATATCTAAAAGAAATGCGAAGATTACATATTCAACAATATTTGGAAGACATACTATGATCGCACTAATCAATCATATTTATTGAACTTTTCATGCTCTCATTCTGCAATTTTACATGAATTCTTATTCATCAGAATATACAAAAGGGAAAAAAAGGGAACATGCTACATTGAACTAGATGTTCTTTTACATGTTACATATAAAATCAAAGTTACACCAAATAGCAACGTATCTCTTTCCATTTAACATTAAAAGAACAAATTGGACTTAAGAAAAGGATTTCTAAATAGCAAAAGATAAAATAATCATAAACTTCGGCTAATTAGAATTTTCCATAGAAGATTTGAAGGATGCATCTTGATGAGATCGATGAGAGTAAGAATATGCTTATATTGATGATATGACAAACCCAAGTTCTCAATATATGCTTTAAGCTTTTACGCAAATGTTCTCATAAAAAGAGACTGCATAATTTTCCTGTTATAAGAAAAATTATTGCATATTGCGATTGTAGCAAGAATAGTTCTACATTGTTATATTGTATCAATTATTGCTTTAAGCTTATATCAATATATATGCTTTAAGCTTATATTGCAGAATAGTTCTACATTATCTGATCTAGCAAGAAGAAAAATTATTGCAGCTCAACAGAGACTATTGTTACAGCAATGGTCGCTGAGATAGTTGTGACAGAAATGGTGAATATTGCGATTGATAATGCACCAATATAGATTGATGTTAAGCATGCAAAGAAAAATGCTAAGAATCCTTCAACAGCTGCCAAGGACATTAAAGTAGAGATGACTACATGTGATCTCATTCTCATGTCATTATTGACAATCTTCCCATACTTCTCACCAAATGTCAAGAAGCGATTACAGCTTAAATCTCGCAATTGGTCTTCACAAGAATCGAATCCAACTTGAATGTGTTATCCATCAGACGGCCAGATAATCTTGTCCATAGTCTCTGCCCCTTGTTTTACTGTCACCATCTTCATTATAGACTCATTTGCTCCATCAGTCAAGTAATAAGCATTTTTTTTTGTAAACCAGATGTCAATCTAAACCAACCATACCTAGATTAGAACTTAATACCTAGCCGATTGACACAAGAAAGGCTTTCCATACTTTTAAAAGACTAGATGGTAACTTCCGAACTCTACTATACTAGAAGAAAATCCTTGACGAAGGGGAAGACAATAGTTTTGCTAGAGGAAATTACATCTAATATTGAAGCATAGCTAAACAAAAAAAGTAGAATATATCCATGACATTTTTTATTCAAGGGAAAAGTGATATTCCATTAATTTTAAGGCACTATAGTAAATATATCTGATAACTTAGAAAATGATAAGTTAGAAATATATAAAATAAATTTGATCATGAAAACAATAATTTTTTAGGTATTAGTTTAGCTTAAAAAGATTCAATGAATACATTAGAGTGAAATACTAAACAAAATTATCAATTATATTTTTTTAAAAAAAATAGGCCCTGGATTCATTAAAATTTTAGAGTAGTATTTGTAATATCATACCTCTATTGAATTTTGTGATGCTTGTATAATGTTAATAAATTTTATTTGTGTTGCATATTTGAAGAGCCCCGATGGAGATGCATTTGTCTTGATATCATGCCTCACTTCCCAAAATAGTAGAGAATCGGGACGCGAGGAAGCCCACAACGTATTAGATTAAGGAGAATAAATAAAATAAATATTTTTCCTCAACCTAATATGCTAAGCGTCTGGAAATAAATATAATGTGAAGTCACATGCCCCGATCACAGTAGCGAGAATATAATAAACAACTAAGAATAGAAAGTTCCATATCACAAATATAATATCATCCCAAACATAATATTCGGGTCAACATTCCCTGATACAAAACAACCTGAATGAAATACTAGAAAATATAATGTACATCGATCAGACTGAAATGGAAAATACTAAAAAAGTAAACTAAGGATCAGCGGCTAATAAAAATGACTAGGCTTTGGGTTCTTCTGCTACTCTGTCTTCAATGCTTCTCCGTCTTGGACCTGTCCGTCCTCTAAATCTGACGTACACCAGAGAAAACAGGTGTACGTCAGCGTGCTTGGCACATGGCAAGATCCCACAAAACAAATGGAGCGATCGAAAACCCAAGCGGAGAATGATACAAATACAGAAATGACAAAAGGACGTGCAACTGGAAATCCAACAAAATCAATCAAGTAACAACTAACAAGTCAATCTTGCAACTAGCGATCAGAACAATCATTCAAGTAACAAGATCATACAACTAGATGGAATTAATACTTAAAAATCTATAATAAGAGACGTAGTATGTCGAGTGAAATAATCCAAATAAGAAAACCCTCATGTATATACCATATGTCTCAAATTGTAGATGATTAAGTATTAAACCTGATCTATGCATGAAAAGGAACATAGCTAGCCTACATCTCACAAGAATCCATAATCCTCTAAAGAACGAGGTCATGTAACTAGCCATGCTATAACAGGTCACTGGTCACATCTCACACAGAGTCAATGCTCATATCATCGGATAACTGACTGTTTACAAATCTCCTACATGCACCCAATACGCCGCTACACTGATCAGTCAGAGGGCTACACGCAATCCGATTTCAACCTGGTCCGAACTCAAGCTAAACTCGGGTGAATGTTAAATTCACGGACCAAAGTGGCTACACCGGCTCCACTTTGACCCAACAAACCAACCCCAAGCTACACTGGATCATGGGGCGAGCCTGGAAGATACATTAACAGCTATATCCGATCACATGAACATGGGCTTCCTCATCCCAACTCTTCTCGTTTTCCTAAGCCAACCATAATTCTCATTAAAAATCGGGTTTACCACCTAAACTCAGTCAACGCACGCACACATGTCACTAAGTCTGTTCATGACGCACGAAGCCACTAAGTCATGAACTACTAGGGGTTCTCAAACACAATAGGAAATAATAAATACAACCAATCATGTGCAACGATATCATGACATATCACATAACTAAAATGAGAATCACGAATCACGAGATTTTCAAAAATAATATTTTAAAATAATAAATTTATTACTTCAAAATGATTTCTTTATCCAAAATAAATTCTTTATTTCTTGTTATAATTATCCAAAGATAATTCCATTTTCTAAAATAACTCCTTTTAAATAATTCTAAAAACATTCTTTAAATATTCTTTTTAATATTTCCTCTTACAAAAAAATTTCTTTTCTAATTATAATTAATCTAAAATAATTCCCTTTTTAAAATAAATTCCTTTAATTTATTTATAATTATTCTAAAAAGATTCTTTTTCCAAGATAATTCATTTTAAATTATTATAATTATCTAAATGATTCTGTTCTCAAAATAAATTCCTTTAAAATTAATATAATTATCTAGAAATGATTCCGCTACAAAAATAAATTCTTTTAATTTATCATAATTATTCTGAAAATGCTATTTATCATATCATCATGATTTATCTAATATTATTCATCAACAATCCCATGCAAATAATTATATCATAAACTAATCTATGTAACCAATTACTAATAGATATAAATATTAAAATGACAAGTCAACGAGCAAGAGGGATCTTGCCTCGGGGTATTGTCGAACGAATCGACTGTGACGGTTTGAGGTTATAGGCGTTGTTGTGAGGCTACTGGAGGTGGGCTAGTGTGGAGGAGGGCGAGTGGCAGCGGCAGAGGAGAGTTTAGGGGGAGCACGAGGTGAAGGGGCAAAGCTTGGGGAAGATGGCGGGTCTGATAGAGGGTCGAGGCGAGGGTGAGGGTAGTGAGAGCGTCGGGTTTAGGTGAGCAGCACGACGGTTTGGGGTGGTGCGGTCATCGGCGGAAGGAGTTGTCGGAGCTCGACGACGGCGAGCAGACGAGTTCAGGGGCAGAGCTCAAGGACTGAGCAAAGGGCGGCTCGAGCTCAGGTTAAGGGCGGCCATGGCTGGCGGTGATGGCGACAAAGGGAAGATGGAGGCGGAGCTCTTGGATGTGACGGAGCTGGGGTTGGCATCGGAGATGGAGGAGGTATAATTGCTTGGTGTCGGGCAGAGAAGCTGTGGGTTCAGCGGAGTTTGGCAACGAGCGGAGGAGCTGTAGGTTCAAGGAGAGGGGGCTGACAGTAGTGTGGGGTCTCGGTGGTTGGAGCTCTGGAGTTGTTGAACAGCGTTGTGAGGAGACAGAGAAGGTGGAGAGTCTTGGATGGTGATGGAGATCTACGGTGACGACGGGGAGACGATGATGGTGAGAGGCGGAGTGCAAGGACATGGTGAGATCAACGGAGAGAAGAAGAGGGCGGGTCAGAGCTCAGGTCATGGGGGAGGAAGAGCTCGGCTATAGTGAGAGGGAGATGGAGGACGAAGGGAGAAAGAGGGGAGCTGGGCTTCTTTGATGGAGGAGATGAAGTGAGAGAGAGACAGAGTGAACTGAGAGAAAGTGAGAGAGATGGCGTGTGGGACAACTGATTAGGGATAGGCGTAATGGGGTTTCTTGTAGAGAGTGAGAGGGGGATGTCGGCGGATGGGGGCAGGGTCAGAGAAGTGAGGCGCATGGGGAACGAGGTGGGGATTTTAGGGAGTAGGGTAGGAGAGAGAGAGAGAGAAAATGAGAGATATATCATATGTGGGAGAGGAAAACACAGGGAAAAATATACCCATTTAAAATAATATAAATAATAATAACAACAATAATGAATAACCAACATAAATTTAAAAGTCTTTACCGTAACAACTAATTTATAATTAGCAATACCATTAAAATAAATATAAAAATGTATTTTTAAATCATAAAATCCTAGAAAATTAGGGAAAATACAAATAATCTTTTGAAAAATAATATTTAATATTTAAATACTAGAAAATTTTATTTAAAGCAGTATCGAAAATCACGGTCCTTACATCATATCCTCCTTAAAACAAATTCCGCCCTCGGAATTCAAAATAAGAATGATGCACAAAAACCAAGGACATAAATATAGAACTAAAGCCTTACTTTAACTCATATAGAGAAGGATTCAGGATATACTGCATGTTCCTAAGCAATAGGAATGTACTACATGAACAATACAGATAAGATACAAGATGTGATAGCTAAAATTTAGAAAACAGATGAGGGTATCACTGTTACATCTCAGACTCAGTCTCCCAAGTCGACTCCCTAGGAGAATCTGGGTGCCACATCACACGAACGAGCGTGACGATCTTGTTCCAGAGAGTCTTCTCTCTTCGGTCCAGGATCACCACAGGCTGCTTCTCGTATGTCAGATCAGGTCACACCTTAATCTCTGAGAAATCTACAACATGACTCGGATCTCCGACATATCTCCACAACTAAGAAACGTGGAATACGTCCTGCACTCTAGCCAATGCGGGTGGTAATGCAAGTCGATACGTTACTTCTCCAATTCTCTCTAATACGTCGAAAGGTCCTACATATCACGGGCTCAACTTCCCACGCCTTCCAAAGCGAATGATATCTCGGTTGGGGGAAATCTTCAGGAACACATGATCACCTGGCTAAAAATCTAAATGTCGATGCTTCACATCCGCCCAATGCTTAAATCGGTCCTGCGCTATACGAAGTTGCTCCCGAATGATCCTGATAGCATTAACTGACTTGGCAATCAGCTCGGGCCCAAAAATCTCTTGCTCACCAATATCGTCCCAACTCAAAGGAGAGCGGCACTTCCTCCCATACAATCCCGCGAAAGGGGACATTCTAATGCTAGCCTGGAAGCTATTGTTGTATGCAAACTCCACCAGATGTAGATGGTCTTCTCACGACCCGTGAAGGTCAAGCATACAAGCCCTAAGCGTATCCTCCAAAATCTAAATAGTCCTCTCCGACTGTCCATCGGTCTGAGGATGATAAGCTGTGCTGAAACTAAATTGGTCCTAAGACTCGCCTTCAAACTCTTCCAGAACTCTGAAGTAAATCGGGTATCGCGATTCAAAACAATGCACACTGGAACTCCGTATAATCGAACAATCTCCTCCATGTATCTCTGAGAAAGATGCTCTACCGACTATCCCACTCAGAAAGGAATGAAGTGAGCTGAGTTGGTTAATCGATCTACGATCACCCAAACAGCGTCAGCCAGTAACGAAGTCCATGGTGACATGCTGCCATTTCCACTCCGGAATAGGCAACGACTACAGTAGACCTGCAAATGCGCTGATGCTCTGCCTTCACCTACTGACATACAAGACACTTTGCCACACTACAAGTCACATCTCTCTTCATACCATGCCACCAAAAATTCAGCTTTAGATCCTTGTACATCTTCGTACCTCCAGAGTGAATAGAGTATAGTAAGCTGTGAGCTTCCCATAATATCTCTTCTCGAACATCTCCTTTTGGCACGCGGATACGACTCCCAAATCGTAAGGATCTGTCCTCATGAACAACAAATTCCAGCTGAAGACCAGCCACTGCTAACTTTTTGCACTTCTGAAGAAATGAGTCACCTGCTTGTGCAGCCTTGATTCGCTCGACCAATGTCGATTGAATCTGAAGATTCATTAAAGAAGCGGTGACTCTTAGAAGAAGAACTTCTATACTCATATCCCTCACTTCCTACCGAAGTCTCCACTGAGCCCTGAGGGTCATGATCGCCGGCAAATAGCTCAAAGCATCTGGTACTACATTGACCTTGTCAGGGTGGTACTAAAGGTCAATGTCGTAAACTGCCATCAGCTCCAACCATCGGTGCTGTCTCATGTTGAGCTCATTTTGAGTAAAGATGTACTTCAAGCTTTTGTGATCAGTGAACACCTTCACTTTCTCTCTCAACAAATAATGCCTCCAAAGCTTAAGGGCGAAAATCATAGCTACCAACTCCAAGTCGTGGGTAGGATAATTCTGCTCATGCTTTTCAACTGACGAGAAGCATATGCTACCACATGACCATTCTGCTGAAGAACGCATCACAATCCTCTACCTGATGCGTCGCAAAACACCTCAAAGTTCCCATTTTTATCTGGTATCGTCAAGACCGGGGCCGAAATCAGTCGAGACTTCAACTCCTAAAATGCCTACTCACAAGCGTCGGACCAAACAAACTTAATATCCTTCCTCGTAAGTCATGTCATTAGCTCCGCAATCTTCAAAAACTCTCAAATGAAGCAACGGTAGTAACCAGCTAATCCTAGGAAACTCTTAATATCAGGAACCGACTTAGGGGTAGGCCAATCCTTCACTACAGATACCTTCTCCGGATCCACTGATATACCGTCTCCTGACACCACGTGTCCTAGAAACGCAATATGATCCAGCCAGAACTGGCACTTACTATACTTGGCAAATAGCTGATGCTCTCTCAAGGTCTTCAACACATACTGCAAATGCTCTGCATGCTCCGCTTCAGTCTCAGAGTACACCTAGATATCATCAATGAATACCTCCACAAATTTGTCCAGCGCATCATAGAATACTAGATTCATCAGGTTCATGAATGTCACCAGTGCATTAGTCACACCAAACGGCATCACTAACTACAATTGGCTTCTCAGGTTCCACCTGCATGGTAGCAATCGTCGCCTTCTTCGGTCTAGCTCTATGCTGTTGGGTCCTTTT
>BQKN01064826.1:115686-133821 GCA_022839385.1 Asparagus kiusianus
TGGGGAGCGGAGACGTAGGACGAAAGGTCCGAACTCCGTGATTATTTAATTGTGTTTGAGTTTGCATTGGCGTTCATTTATACTTGTGCTCATTGATCATATCGCCATTGTCTCATTATTTAGTTTGTCCTCTATATTGTTTACACTATTTGTTTACCCTTGTTTATATTGCTTATCCTTGCATATATCTCATTGCATATCTTATTTGCTAGGATATTTGTTAATAAGTTTTTAATTGGTATTAAATCAGATTAGATTATCATAAACCTTATTCAACCCCCCCTCTTGGGTTCTTTCCTAGTGGCATTAGGGTACTTTCATATGCTTCACAGGTCTAGCCGAGATACTGCCATTAAGGAATTCAAACCTCGGGTGATCTGATATCTCAAATACCACACTTCTACGACTACAATTGATGATGGCAAAGAATGACCCCAACCAATCCATTCCAAATACTGCATCAAAGCTCGGTAAATCAATCACCAGAAAATCTATAAAGAGTTCTCTCCCGCAGATGACCACAGGGCAGGCTTCATAACCACTAGATGCTACTAAGACACCACTGCCAGTGTTGATATTTCAGCCCGTAGTCAGAGGAGTTATAGGAAGTGAGTGGGTACTTACAAATCAACGAGACAAGAAACAATGGGAAGCTCCAGAGTCAAAGAGTGATAAAGCAGGAACAAAAGAAACAAGAACCTAGCCTATTACAGTAGGAGGTAAATGCAACTAAACTTAGCACTCATAAACAATCCTATCATGATATCATTAGGTAATGCTAAATAAGGAAAATTTATATGCAAGCAAAACTAAGAACGAACAGTTCTTACCAGTGATAACCTGGTCATTCGGCTCAGTTTCCACAGCTAACATCTTGAATGTCTGATGCGATGGTTGTTGCCTCTGCTCCTGCTGATAAACCTGCTTCTGTGGAGGAAGAGGCCCTGTTCGAGGATAGGGTCCATGCTAAGCTGGAGCTACTGGGGCTGGTCGAGATGGAGCTTGAAGAGCTGCCCGAACTGGAGGTGGAGGCAAGCTGGCCTGCTACCGTCCGTTGTGGACATTCCCAACTAATATGGTCGGGGGATCCACAGGCATAGCACACACGAAGACACCTACGACACTCCTGTTGGGTATGTCTAGTGTAGCCATAATAGGTACATTTTTCTGAAGGCTGGCCGCGAGTCCGCACTCCAGGATGCTGATAGGGGTCATCCTAAGGAAGCGGCTGCCGCTGGGAAAACGGCCGCCTCTACGGAGCCTGCTGCTGCCTCAGAGGAGGACGCTCGATATTCCGGGCTGGAGTTGCTGGTGCTCTGCTCTGCATCACATGTGCTTCTTCAGGTTCCTTTTGAACACTCTCGATCTCACGTGCTGCATCCAACACTGCGTCATAAGTCACGAGGGCCCTACCAGCCAGAGCCAACCTGATGTACTTGTCCAGACCCTTCTGGAACTGATGCCTCCTAATAGTGGGGTTTGTAACCAAGTGGGGGAGCATATCGACTGGGGGAAGAGAACTCAGCCTCATAATCATCAACAGATCGACCTCCCTGCTTGACCTAGATAAATCTACGTAAAAGCTTATACTTGGCTGACTGAGGAAAATACTTCCTATTGAAGCGATCCGTGAACGTCTCCCACAGAATCAGCCTCTCCAGGTGTGTCTTCATAGCAGCCCACCAGATTCGAGCTGTATCTATAAGTTGGATATCCATAAGGTCCACCCACTCTACAGGGGCAATGCGGATCACCGTAAAGATAGTCTCGGTAACCTTCAGGAACTCTTCTGCTGCTAGAGGCCCTTTGGTACCGGAGAAAGAATGAGGTCGCATATACTGGAACTCTCAAACACCACGCTCTGAGCCCTGCATATACTCTTTTGAAAAATAATATTTAATATTTAAATACTAGAAATTTTATTTAAAGCAATATCGAAAATCACGGTCCTTACTCTTGACATCATCTTTTGAATGAGCCCTGCATATTAGTTTAAAAATACGAAATTTTAATTTATTATGTTACATTGATGGTTGCTTCTGTAAATTATCATTCTTTTATGTCCTTAGCAAGTTATATCTCTGGGTTGATACATATCGCTGAAACACTCTGCCATCACGTATTTTAGTAGTTGAGACTCCACTATAGTTTTATGTTCTTATTTAGGTATTAGAGTTTTGTTTTCATATTGTAAAGGCAATGTCCCTTATCACGATTTTTATTTGATTCATGTTGAGATATTTTTATTATTCTAAGTATCAGATGTATTTTAGTTGAGATATGATTTTCATTTATGAGATATCTATTTCTATATCATGTCTATTATTTTTATTTCCTTATTTTACCTATTTTGTACCTACACTTACCTTTAATTCTGCTAGAAGATATTACTGTGATTGGTGAAACATGTTATTACACGATATGGGTGCATGGCAGGTTCAATATCTCTGGGTTCATCTTGGACTGTAGCCATGTGTGAAAACAGGGGCGTCATAGTTGGTATCAGAGCTCTAGTTCTAGCATCTTTAGGATCATCCTGTGTCGAGTCGTGGAGCTAGAATAGAGTTTCTTTAGATTCATGTATAGAGTCTTCTAGGAATTCCTAGAATGAGTGAGGACGTTATATATGTATACCTAAAAAATTACAAACTTTTTTATGACTATCTTACTTCGACTGAAAAGTATTTTCATGAATGAATTACGATACAATTTTTTTATTGCTCTATGTTATATATGCTTTTGTCTGAGGTCTCATAACTACGTCTTATAAACTCTCTTCCTAAAAATTTATAAATGGCCGGACGAGGACGTGGACGGAGAGTATCCCGTGCTAAGAGAGAGAGACAGGATGAGCCGGAGCCAGAGCCATAGCAGGCTCCACCTGAGCCGTGGCAGGCTTCGTACTACCTCATAGACTTCATAGCACCTATAGCAACTAGGCTAGCAGTGCTTGAGGAGCGAGTGACGAGCCAGACTCCACCAGTTGTACTACTACCTATAGTTCCACCGCCAATGATTCTAGCCATTCCTATTTTAGAGGAGTCCTCAGATAGTACACCAGGACTCACACCACCATCAGTGCAGTTGAAGAGTAGGAGGCTTGGCTTTGCCTAGTCGAGATGTACCTAAAGATAAGGGTACTAGAACTTTAGAGGTCATCAGATTCGCTTGTAGCCCACAAGTGGAAGGAGGACGTGAGTAATATCCTTGATCTACTTAACATTGATTCAGTACAGAAGCAGAGGTTAGCAGCTTTTAGCCTAAAGGGTAATGCTGGAGGATAGTACAAGCTTCAGTTCACCCCAGATAACCGGATGATACTCCCATGGGAGGACTTCATCTATTTCTTTGATGAGCAGTACATCTCTTCCACGGCACGGGCTGGGAAAGAGCTGGAGCTGTCCAGACTAGAGCAGGGAGATATGTCCATAGCAGATTATAAGAGCCGGTTCATGAGTCTACTTCGATTTATAGGCATGTGGTAGTCAGGAGAGTGCTAGGCTCAGATGTTTCTTATGGGGCTTCATCCAAGCCTTCGATGCTACCTCATGTCCAGGAGGTTCCGCTCAGTTAGAGAGGTAGCTGATGCAGCTATTTCACAGGAGACGGAGACTGCGATGTTCCAGAAGAACAAGAAGGGTAACACTAAGTCAGGATAGCAGAATGATAAGGGTAAGGGCAAGAGACCTTTCGTTGGACCTGGAGGACTCCAGTAGCGGGGTAAAGACTTTCAGCACTAGCAGCAGGGTCAATTTAAGAAGGGAGCACAGCATGATCCGAGAGCACAATAGCAATGCAGGATTTAGGATGCATGTTTTAACTACAACTTGATTGGTCATAAGGCCAAGGATTATCGTAGTGCACCAGCAGGAGGCCAGCAAGGCAGAGGTCAGGGTTAGCAGCAGGGACGAGGATATGGTCAGTAACAAAACCGTGGTTAGGGTCAGTAGTCATAAGGTCGCAATTATAACTAGCAGCAGAGGATTGAGGTACCGCTAGTCGTTCCGAGGATCGAGGGGCCAGCAGGCCAGATTTGTGCCATCCACAAGATTCCTGAGGGATAAATAGTCCCATATCTTCCACCGCCATTAGTCTAGTAGTCGCCAGCTACCGACAGGGTATATGCAGTTGTACCACGTGATCATGGTATGAGCGGGACCATAGTGGAAGGTACTTTCTTAGTGAATTCCTTCCCAACTCGGATCTTGTTCAATTCAGGAGCTTCACATTCTTTTATATCTCATACCTTCATGGGTAGGATTTAGTTAGATGCACATCCTTTATATGTATCGTGGTCTGTCTCTACTCCTTTAGGAGAGGTATTCCTATTAGAGAGTGTCTGTAGGAGATGTGTCATCAGTCTAGATGAGTTCGATTTTATCATCAATTTGATCGTCTTGCGGATGTCAGATTTCAACATCATTCTTGGTATGAATTGGCTATCATCCTACGACGCTAGTATCAACTATTTTGCTAAAATAGTCAGCTTGCGGGCGTCCGATAGGTCTGAGTTAATCGTAGCGACCTCACATGGTAACCAGTTTGCGGAGTCATTCCTAACGTACATCGAGGAGGTGATGCTGAAGGATCAAAGGGTTGATTTGTGCGAGACTAGAGTTATCTCAGATTATCAAAATATCTTTCAGGTCATACCTAGGTTACCTCCTGTGAGAGAGGTTGAGTTTTGCATTAAATTCCAGCCGGGCACATCACCGATATCCTAAGAACCCTATCGTATGACACCTGCTGAGATGAGGGAGCTACAGACTCAGCTAGACGAGTTGTTATCTCAGGGTTTTGTTCACCGGAGTCATTCTCCATATGGAGCGCCAGTCCTTTTCGTGAAGAAAAAGGACGATAGTATGTGCCTTTGTATAGATTATCATGAGTTAAGCAAGGTCTCTATCCGAAACAAGTATCCACTACCAAGGATTGACGACTTGCTCGACTAGCTACAAGGAGTGTAGTATTTCCTCGAATATTGATTTTCATTCTGGCTATCATCAGTTGCATGTTCGTGAGATGGATATTCCCAAGACTACCTTTCTGACTCAATATAGGTCCTTCGAGTTTCTTGTCATGCTATTTGGGCTGACCAATGCACCCGCGGTATTTATAGACTTGATGAATCAGGTTTTCCATCCATATTTAGACCAGTTCGTGATTGTTTTAATCGACGACATCCTTATTCATTTGAGATCAAAGGCAGAGCATGAGTAGCATCTTCGATTAGCTTTCCAGACTTTGCGGGAGCATCAATTATATGCCAAGTTCAGCAAGTATGAGTTTTGGCTATCTGAGGTCAGATTTTTAGGCCACGTCATTAGTAAAGGGGGCATTGCAATTGATCTAGCTAAGGTTGAGGCAGTACTTGATTGGGAGCTGTCGAAGACCATTACAGAGATCCGTAGTTTCTTGGGTTTGGCCGACTATTACAGGAAGTTCATTCAGGACTTCTCAAAGATTACGATGTCACTTACACGCCTTACAAAGAAGGGTGTACCATTTGTTTGGGGAATGGAGTGCCAGGAGGTCTTTCATACTTTAAAGGCTAAGTTGACTACAGCGCTAGTATTAGCGATCCCGAGCAATGATAAGACCTCTGTCGTCTATACAGATGCATCATTAGCTAGTCTAGGAGGTGTTTTGATACAGACCCAGAGAGTAGTGGCTTATATCTTGTGGCAGTTGATGACACATGAGCAAAACTATCCCACGCATGACTTAGAGCTAGCAGCAATAGTCTTTGCACTGAAGACATAGAGACATTACCTGTATGGAGTGTAGTTTGAGCTATTCACAGATCATCAGAGTTTGAAGTACCTTTTCTCTCAGAAGAAATTCAACTAGAAGCAGCGATGATAGGTAAAGTTCATTAAGGATTATGAGTTTGTGATTCAGTATCATCCGGGGAAAGTGAACATTGTAACAGACGCGTTGAGCAGGAAGCGTTGCCACAGGATTTCAGCTTTAAGATGCTCGTTATATTGAGATCTTCACACCCTTAGCCAGTTTGACTTTAGACCAGAGATTGGCAGGAGCAGCACATTTTTGGGGGCATTGTCTGTGCACCCATCTGGGAATGATAGAGTGGTCAAAGCTCAACTAGAGGACTCTTTGATTCACATCCGAAAGGAGGATATTTCCAAAGAGCTAAAGACTGATTGGACTGTTGGGGAAGATGAAGGACTTCGAATGAAGGGCCGATTAGTGATGCCAATCACTCCATAGCTGAAGAAAGACTTATTTGATGAGGTGCATCACACCAGGTATACAATGCATCCAGGCACAACTAAAATGTACAATGACCTGGCGAGACACTTTTGGTGGAGCAGCATGCGTAGAAAGATTATAGAGTATGTGACAAAATGCTTTACCTGCCAGCAAGTGAAGGCAGAACACCAGAGATCAACAGGAACCCTACAGCCTTTACCTATTCCGGAGTGGAAGTGGGTAAATATTTCTATGGACTTTATTATAGGATTGCTAAGATAGAAGAAGGGCAATGATTCAGTTTGAATGATAGTGGATCAATTAACGAAGTGAGCACATTTCATTCCGGTGAAGACGACTTATACAGCAAAGACTTATGAGAGGATATTCATTCAGGAGATCGTGAGATTACATGGAGTTCTAGAGACGATCTTATCAGACCGAGGCTTAGTTTTTACTTCACACTTTTGGAGAAGCTTCCAGAATTCTTTCGGTAGCCAGTTATCGTATTCTAACATTTTCCACCCGCATACAGATGGAGAAACGAAGAGAGTTAACTAAGTGTTAGAGGACATATTGCGAGCATGTGTTATAGATTTCCAGGGCAGGTGGGAGGACCATTTTCCATTAATCGAGTCCGCTTATAACAACAATTATCAAGTAATGATAGATATGGCACCGTATGAGGCATGGTACGGGAGGCCTCAAGATCTCCTATTTGTTGGGCAGAACCAGAGGATAGTTTGCTACTTGGACCAGAGCTTATGAGACAGACTACAGAGAAGGTAACAGTGATTCAGGAGTGCATTCTTACATCATAGAGTTGTCAGAAGAGTTATGCAGACCAGAGACGACGACCATTAGAGTTCTAGGTTAAGGACTATATATTATTGAAAGTATCACCTATGAAGGGAGTTCAGCAATTTGGGAGACGGGGGAAGCTAGCCCCGAGGTATATTAGTCTGTTTAGGATTGTTGAGCACATTGGAGTCGTTTCGTATCGGCTAGATCTACCAGCATCAATGTCGAGTATACACGATGTTTTTCATGTTTTGATGCTTAAGAATCATCTACGTGACGAGGAGCAACAGCCAGTGTTAAACGCGCCAGAGATTGAGCTTCATAATGATTTGACCACGATTGAGATTCTAGTTTGTATTTATGCCAAGGAGGACAAAAGACTTAGAAATAAAGTTATACCTTTAGACAAAGTTCAATGGAACCGGAAAGGATCTGAGAAGGCTTCTTAGGAGTGCGAGGAGGATATGTGTCGTGACTACCTACACCTGTTTGAATATGTAAATTGAT
This sequence comes from Asparagus kiusianus, assembly GCA_022839385.1. Taxonomy (NCBI): domain Eukaryota; kingdom Viridiplantae; phylum Streptophyta; class Magnoliopsida; order Asparagales; family Asparagaceae; genus Asparagus; species Asparagus kiusianus. The sequence continues at coordinate 123,208 of BQKN01064826.1, forward strand.
TTGGTTATGATTTGCTTGTGCTTATGATTATCTTGATGGTCATATTTATATTTAACGCTAGAATGTGGGTATTAACACTTAGCTCCTAATCATTCAGAATACATGGTGTATATATGAGGGGTTCCTTGTTTAGATTTTTCACCCGACGTACTAGTTTCGCTTAGTTAGGAGTTAAGTGAGAGCAGTCACATTGTAGATGGTTAAATATAGATATTGCTATATTTCATATCTAGAGATTAATGGTACGAGATGTGTAGGTGAGGGTTTCCTTGTCTGGATTATCCCCTCAACGTGCTTTTCTGGTATTATTAAATTCTAAGATACAATTGCGGAATTTCGAGGACAAAATTCTTTTAAGGAGGAAAGAATGTAAAACCCCGTAAATTTGAGTATATTATGATAAATAACAATAAATATGTTAGATGGTGATAAATAACATATATTGATGTTTGAGTATGCTAGGGATTGATTGGAGATCAATCCAATATATATATATGAGTATAAAAGAGAATCAAGCACGAAAACATGCAAAATCTGAATTTTTGTTGTTAGTAGTTGACTACTACTGTTAGTAGTCGATTAATAGTAGTATTAGTCGACTAGTCAGGCTGTTTCTAGATTTCTTATGGGTTTCGGGTCGGATTCATTTTGTTTCGAACCTAGTTGTATATATGCATATATATACTCATTTTAAAGCTCTTTTACCCCTCTTTCACATGAGAACACAACCACCCTCTCCCCTTAAACCCTAGATCTCATTTTGGTGTTTCCTTGAGGCATTTTGAGACGTGATATCGAGCAGAGGGAGAGATCATGGGTTTTTGCTGAAGAAGGGATCTTGCACGCGTGTTCAGGAGTTCAACATAGTGATTGAGGCAAGATCATCTTCATCCAAACATATCCATGTAATTAGTAATGGTTTTAAGATGTTTAAATTGATATTTTCATGTTTAAGTTTAACATAATGTGATAAAAATTAGATTTTTTTAATGATAAATCTTAACCCAATGTTAGGTCTGTAGTTTTCCTTGTTGTTTTTATTAGTTTCATGATCATTATCATTAGGGTTTCTCTAATTTTTCGTTTTTATCTTGTTAATAATGTTTAATTCATGTTTAAACTCTAGTTGCAATTAATTGAGTTTACATGTTAATTAAAGTTGCTTAAACCCTAGGTTTGTGATACCTAAGTAATGTAAATATATTTAAACGAAATTACCTCTGTTAAATGTTTAGATTTTACCATGTTTAGTTAATCATGTTGATAATTTATGTGTTAATTGAGAAAATTGGTTAATTAGGATGTTAATCCTAATTTGATTAATTTAAGAGCTTAATTATTGTTAAGATAATCTCTGTTAAATAATTCTCAAGTTTAAAAACCTTGTTTATGCTTCAGGATAATAAATTTTAAGTTTTGAACAAGTTACAATATACAAAACATGCACACGAGATCAAACCGACTGATTTCAGTCTGTTAATAGTCGACTACTACTATTAGTAGTCGACTAGTAAGGTGATTGTAGGCAATCAAAATTGCCTTTACACAAGAGAGCTCAAACCTCGCGTGTTTGAGTTCGCCTGCGTGCTCATAGCAAGCAAAGCTCCCCTACGAACTTGACTTGCCAACCCAAGTCAAGCTCGCCTGCATTCGAGAGGCCAAGCAGAGCTTGCCTTCAAGCTTAGCTCGCCAACATGCTTTGCTCGCATGCACGAGCCAAAGTTCACCAGTATGACTTAACTCGCTAGCACAAGTCAAGCTCACCTGTTTGTTTGACTTGCCAGCATGAGTCGAGCTCGTCTATTTGTTTGACTTGCCAGTACGAGTCAAGCTCATATGTTTGATTGACTCGCTAGCATGAGTCAAGCTTGCCTACAGGAGGTTCGCCCGCATGAACTGAGCTTGCTAGACAAGATTAAGCTCGCCACAATGCTTAAGGGGTTCGTCAGCCAACCTTGCATGTAGCAAAGCTCGCCTGAGCATTCAGACAGTATCCAAGCTCTCCCGCAAGCCTATCGGCCTCGCCTAAACAGTGCAAGCGGTTGTTTACTTATGGGAGTGGGCCTACCCACATCCTACATCCTAGGTGATGAGGCATGGCTCCCATCACCCCTATAGTGGTCACATCCCACAGCTAGGGAAGGGCATGGTGCTCCTCACCTATTAGTGGTCACATCACACAAGTTAAGGGGAAACCAGATTTTCCCTTGTCTATTTAAAGACCTCCTTTGCTAACGTGAAAGGAGTCTTGCATCTTAGGTCTTAGGTCTTACTCTTGGCTGGTGTTTAGGCTCTTCAAATAGAGACTTCCATTGGTTTGCTTGGTCAAGCTTTCTTGTCCATAAGCTTGGATTATTGAAGTAGACTCAATCTAAACTCTCAGATTTGAGACTCATTAGCTCTCTGCAAACTCTTACATTGTAGCCCTCTCTATGCTTTCGGCCTTGGTACTCATCAAGCTCGGGTATAACCAAACTCAATCACATAGGAGCTTCTACTACGTACTGAAGCTCAACTGTAATTTTGATTGCATCGTCCAAGAGAAGCAAACTCGATGTAAGCATTTAAGGGAGGCATCCTATCGATACTGAAGAACCAACTTTAAACAAGAAGATCATTCTCTTTGCTTCTTTTGTAATTTTGATTTCTTGATTTGTAATAAGCCATTCTTATCAATATAAATCTCCTCCCTTCAGAGAAATCAATTTTACTCCCCCACAGAAGATGACGACCACAGTGGGAGAAACTATTTTTTCAATCGAAATGGTGGTGGAGAAATTCGGTGAAATTGCAGAGGGGACAACAGTCGAGTCCCTTGTGATTGAGTTCGACCAAGCTAAGTACGATGAGTATTTATCTTCATCCTCCTCTGGTGATAGGGCATCTCACAAACGCCACAGAGTCGTGCATGTGGCCCAGCCCCAAGCGACCGAGGCAACCATGCCTAAGTGCTCTACCTGAGCTATGGTAGGGGTTTCTATCTCCTCCAAACCAACCAAAGCCAAGCCAAAGGCCAAGAAGACCAACCAGGGGACTGTTTGTTGGGTTGCCAAGAAAAATCCACGTAACCCCCTACAAAAGAGGGGACAACTATTCGTATCGGTACAGACCATGCTTTCGTCATCAACATGAATGCTCCTCTCTCTCTCCAAGAGAGCCCAATGGCGGAGACGACAAGCTCTCGCCCGTCAAGAGGCACAAACCCTCATCTCCTATGATGGCCTGAATTACTATTTAGGCCTGAGAAGAGCGAAGCGAGAATGTAAAGTTCTCAGTTATGGCAAACTGAGCCTATTAGGTGAGCTCACCTACTCAGGTGAGCCTCACTCTGTTGGCAAAGTTCCCAAAACTGGCAAACTTGACATTTCAGTCGAGCCTGACATTTCAGGCGAGCCTCACCCCATAAGCAAAGTTCCCTATTCGGATGAACATAGTAACTCAGGTGAGCCCCCCAAATTAGGCGGGCTTTGCTTTTCAAGCCATGAATCACCCAAATCAGGTGAGTTCACCAAATCGGGCGAGCTAAAAAAAGCAAGCGAGCCCCATCAGGCCCACCTGATACCCAAGCCTTGCCCACAAGCATGCCTTGGCCAAAAGGGCAAAGCAAGGACCAGTCAAACAGGCGGACCTTACCTGAATGAACAAGCAGTTGGAGCCCGCTAGAAGGCTGAAGCTCGCCAGAACATGAGATCTTGCTTGTCAAGGCAGGATCGCCTGAATTCAACACTTAGAGAATTTTCCAAGTGTTCTTATAAGTCTTCCTCTGAACCTTCTTCGCATGACTGCGTGTTTGGTTCTTCGGACACTGGGTGTTGTCACCATTAACCCACAAGGGATCTCAGAGAGCATCTGACTCACAAGCACATGATTCACGAGGTGAATCCTCAGTTCCACTGTGAGAGGCTCATCAAAGCAGTGCTTGCTGATTGCCAGTGGACCGAGGCACCAAAACCTTCAGTGTTCGAAAGGCTTTCTCAGTATCCTCTAGAATCAAGACCTCCTTACCGGAGACGCAATTGCCAGAGGAGACATTCTACTAATGATTTGGAACTCCCAGTTGCCACGGTTAACATGGCAGGGAAAGGGAAAGCTAAGTATTCAGATTCGTCAGATTCGAACTTCTTCCTGGGATTCAAATACCTCCCTGTTGAAGGTGAAGGTGTCTACCTACATACCGGTACTCAAACAGGAGCGACCATCTCATTTGATTATGCCCGCTTATCACCCATCTATGATAACGATGATGAGGTTTGCTCAGCAATGACAACGTCTCAAACCTTTAGCTTAGTGCAGAGCAAGCACGCAAAGGTGCACATGGCGGAAGTCTCCGATGAGGTTGCTAGGAGATTCGAAGAGCAACAAGCGACTATCAACTCCTTGAAGGGAATGATGGAATAACTTCTGAACAAGAAGAAGAAGAAGAATTCACAGAATCAGTGAACATCCTTGAAGAACAGAGAGCAGGAGCCTACTCCTCCTAACACATCTGAAGAGGAAGATAATCACGGATCGCATTCGGATTATCCATCCAATTCTTTAAGAAGAGCATCGCATGCTGTCAACACCCCCTGAGATAAGAGGCTCGATAAGTTCCAAAGTAAACTCAACACCCTGAAGCTTTAGAAGAGTTTGAATGAGCTGGAGGTGGTCAAACCGTATCCAATCGAATAGGATACAATCCCCTACCTGACAAAGTTCAAACCAATAATCTTAGTCCAGTTTGATGGCAAGGGATCTCCCTCACAACATATCTACTACTTCCTATCTCAAACAGGATTCCTCATAGGAAATGATCCTATCCTCACTCGACTGTTCATCAGCACCCTAAGAGGGGTATCCTTTGTGTGGTTCCGCAAGCTAGAACCAGGCTCTATCAAAACATGGGCCGATGTGGAAAAGCTTTTCTTGGCCCATTTCTTCGACGACGACACGAAAGTATTGAGATGTGTCGCAATAATCTCTTGATCGACATTTTATCTAAGGTCGGTGCAGTAGAAATCCAAACATAGAAGGAACTGGTTCGCCAAGGTGAGTAGGTGGAAAACATGATCAAAAGTCTAGAAGCCGAAGAGCCTCGATCTAAAAGAAGATCTTCGGGACCAGGTGCCCCAGGGAACCCTTCTAAGTCGAGGGGAAAGAGATCATGGCTATCGATTCTAGTACAACCCCTAAGTCAGCCTAAAGACAGAAGCCCAAGTCTTTCGAGCAGCACCCTCCGAGGCAATATGACTTCAAGGAAGACCAAATTATGGCTATCTTCGATAATCTCCTCAAGAGTAGCAGGATCAAGCTGCTAGAGATCATGAAGCCTAAAAATGTGAATAAAACAGATGATCTGAACTGCTGTGCGTACCATAGATTTTTGGGTCATCATACCTCTAAGTGCTATATCCTTAAGGATAAGTTGCAAGCTATTTACGACGTGGGAGTTCTAAAGAAGGAAAAGGTGCAGAAGAAGGTGACTACAAAATAGGTTACTTTGAAATTCAGGATAGATCTTCCTGAAGTCCATGCACTAGCAGGGGTTGTACCCATCCCCAAGGCAAAGCTGAAGATTGTTGATGTCAATCCTCACAATCAACGAGAGAAAGGCTTGGTGCCACAGATTTTTCCATCAGGACAAGTGATGTGGGTTCATTCTGATCTCCTCAACGACGAGTAGTGGGCTTCTGACAAGTCCAAAGGCAAGCCTAGGCTTTGTAACATCGTTTCAGTAATTCCAGATGATGACAAAGTGGAGGTAGCGACTCTCACCGATTCTGACAACAAGATAGACACATTAATTACCCAAGCAGGGAAGACTTAGCCAAGTACCCTCCGACGATAGAAAGTCCGACAAGACCACCGGTGGGACTGTCACCAACAGTCCAACCGAATCCCGACAAGCCGAGTTTAAGTGGTCAATCCTTTTAGTTCGACCTACTCGCACAGCTGAAGAACATTCAAGCCAGGATCACCTTGTATGAGCTCTTGTGGCTATCCAAGTCTACCCGGGAAGCTCTACGGGAGGCACTAGCCGACTCAGAGGCTTTTGCCATTCATTTCTCACTTACTTCGGAAGAAGACACGGAGAAAGGGTATCCACAATGCTACCAGACATCCAAACAGTAGATTCCCTCCATTACCTTTACTCCTGAGGATATGCTCATCAAGAGTACATCCCATGACCGACCCCTGTACTTCACAGGATACGTCGGCTCCTCTCGAGTGGATAGGATCCAGGTAAATCCAGGGTCTTCACTGAGCATTGTCCCCTTGAAGCTCATCAAACACTTGGGGGTGCCTCAAAAACGGTTGTCCTTAACGACTATCACCATCTTTGGCTTTAACGCCACCAAAACTCGGCTGCTGGGGAAGATCCGCCTCAAGTGTCGGCTGGGCGGTATGAAGATGCAAGTGACCTACTATGTTATTAATGCAGAGCCTTCCTACAACATGCTATTGGGTCAGCCATGGATCCATAGCAACCGGATAGTTCCATCCATATTGTATCAGTGTTTGAAGAATGTGGATGACCGTGATCAAGTAAAGACGGCGATTGCTGATAAATAGCACTTCAAGGGGGTTGAAAACTACTTTACCAATTCTTTGCTCTACCAGGACTATGAACCGGGCAATGAGCCAACGGTCGAGGAACCTGGTAGTGGCAATAAGGCTGATAGTGAGTCTCAGTGCAATAAGGGTCTTGTCTTGAATGACATTGAACCCATTGTAATCAGCTATGTAGGCCTTGTTGTAATCAACACTAACGAAACGGACAGGTTTATCCAAAATGAAGATCTTGACGTTGCTTACTTATCGTCTAATTTAGAATCTAGTAATGACGAGTTTAGCAATTTGGTTGTAGAGTTATATAATAGCTCTTCTTTGCAGTTGCCTGTGTACTTGTCATTCGACAGACAAACAAACAATCAAGTCCTTGCAAGCTATCTTTGTCATACCCACTCGAGGTAATTATCAGAAGGATGTTATTTATGGAAGGATAGACCGACATATGCACACAATGTGGGACGATTCAAACAATGATGAGCCCACTCCTTAATTCTCACACTGCGATTAGATCGCGAAGCATATGATGGAGAGCATGAGTTATGGCTTTATCCACAAAGAAGGCTTGAATTACGATAAAGGGTGAAAGACACTCGTCCGAGCTGCTTATGTTCCCAAAGGAAAGCCCGACAATTACTTTGGCAAAACTCGAAGAGGGTTAGGTTATACCTCCTCTTCATCAGAGTTATATTACAATTTCGGTGAAGATTTCGAAGATGGTCCTTCCGGAGAATCATCATCAACATCCTCGATGTGAGATTCAGATATTAGTGTGGGAGATCTGTTTAGGGACCTCACAGTCAATATGGTTGCAGTCGATCCTGCCGAAATCAGAGAGGATGACCATACCCCACTTTATGACGAAGCATGAGATCGCCATGTTAGTGCCCAATGGAGTGGTCAGTTTGAACAATGTGAACCACCCACGAAGGACAAGATACTCCAAATAAATATGGGAGATGAGGCTAATCCCAAACCCATATTTATCAGTGACAACTTACCTCCCCAGGAGAAAAAAGACCTTATACCCCTCATTTGGGAATATATTAACGTCTTCGCCTGGAATTACAAAGACATGCCTAACCTTGATCACCAGATCGCCATGCATCGCCTCAACATCAACTCGGACACCAAACCTATCAAAGAACAGCAAATATGGTTTCGTTCACAAATCATGGAGGCGATCGAAGCCGAAGTGAAGAAGCTGATCAAGTCAGACTTCATCAGAGAGGAACAACACCCCGATTGGGTGGCTAACATTATTCTAGTCTTGAAGAAGAATGGAAAGATCCATATCTACATCGAATTCAGGGATCTCACGCTGCATGTGCAAAGGACAAATTCCCTTTACCCATCACAGACGTCATCATCGACAATACTTGTGGGTTCGAAAGGATGTCCTTCATGGACGGGTTTTTCGGGTATAATCAAATCAAGATGCCCCCTGAAAGACAAGAAGCACACTTCGTTCAGAACTCCGGTAGGGGTATACTATTACACAGTTATACCCTTTGGACGTAAGAATGTCGGCGCAACCTATAAATGCGACATGAGCATAATTTTTCGGGATCATCTACAAAAAATACTCGAATGCTATGTAGATGACTTGGTTATGAAGAGTCGTAGCAAAGCTGATCATCTTCAAGACCTGAGAATGATGTTCGAGCTGATGCGATCCCATCAACTAAAGATGAACCCCACAAAGTCATTTTTGGGGATGTCGAATGACAAATTCCTCAGATTCATTGTCATGATGAAGGGTATTCATATAGACCCCAACAAGGTGCAAACTATACAAGAGCTTCAACCACCCAGGAATCTCAAGGAATTGAGAGGATTACAAGGACGTCTGGTTTACATCTGAAGATTCATCTCAAATCTTTTGGGTAAGTATCAACCCTTATCCAAGCTAATGAAGAAATGTGTTTCCTTCGTATGGGATGAGCCTTGCCAACAAGCGTTAGATGAGATCAAGACTTATCTCTCAAGTCTACATGTCTTGGCGGCCCTGGTCTTGAGGAGACCCTTCTTAATTTATATACGGGCAATGGAGCATTCTCTTGGCGCCCTCTTAGCACAGAATGACAATGTTGGCCATGAGCAAGGCATCTATTACCTGAGTAGAACCTTACAGGGAGCCGAACGACAATACCCCATGGTCAAAAAGGAGTATTTGGTCTTGGTGTTCGCTATCCAGAAAATGCGACACTACCTGATTTGTCAAACCATACACGCCATCTCCCGGATGAATCCTGTCTGAGTCTTCATGATACAGTCCGGGTTCTTAAATTTGCGCTTGGAAAGATGAGCACTCTTGCTGTCTTAATATGATACTTCATGCCGTAGAAGTCCGTCAAAGGACAAGCAATATGCGATCTCATGGTCATTCATCCGCTCTAATCGAATACTGATCTATTCGAAGCTATGCCGGATGAAACCCATGAGGTTAATATAACCTTGTAGGAAGAAGTTTGACGATTGTACTTCGATGGAACATCTCGCGTACGTACAGGAGGGTCGATCATCGTAGGGGTGGGGTAGTCTTGATTTCTCCACAAAACCACATGTTACCCCGAGTTTTCTCTTTAACTGGGTCATGTACTGATAACTTGGCTGAGTACAATGCGTGACTCATCAGACTCGACTTTGCCAAGGAGTTAGAGGTGAATCATCTTGAAACTTACGGTGACTCTCAGCTCATCGTCAGACAGATGACAGGGGAATACAATGTCAAAAACAATGACTTAATCCCATGTCATGAAGCGGCTATCAAACTAGTTGAATCATTTGAAAGCTTCTGTATTGAGCATGTGCTTCATTCCAAGAACACGCACGCAAATGCCCTAACGTCATTGGTAGCTAACCTAGCTCAACTGCTAGGAACAAGTCAACGTGTCACCATCACAAGCCGACAACTCTTTCGATCGGAGTATGTTCTGGAAGTGAATACAACTCACTAGGCTACAAGTCAACTCGAGCTGAGAGATTGATGTTTCCTAATCATCAACTATGTCTTACAGCGCATACTACCCGAAGACGTAAAGGAGCGAGATTCTATTCGTAGACGCGCTCGGACCTGGACCCAAGTTCCGCGAGAAGCCCATGATGGTACCTGTGACGCTCACCAACCCGGACTCAAGCTCTGGGATCGCTTACGAAGAATGGGCTATTATTGGCCCAGAATGATCTATGACGCTGTCACTTATGCCAAACGTTTCCATGCGTGTAAAATCCATGCCAACTACATTCACAAACCATATGAAGACTTACACCCAAGAGTGACTTCGTGGTCATTTGAGACATGGGGGATGGATGTTGTCGGACTAATATCTCCATCATCAGCCAAAGGTTATTGCTTCATCCTTGCGATAACTGACTACTTCTCTAAGTGGGCCAAAGTAGTTCCCTTAAGAGAAGTCAAAACCGACAATGTGATCAAATTCATCAAACATCATATTCTCTACCGATACGACGTTTAAAGAGGTATCATTCATAATAACGGATCTTAATTCGTTAGTCATGCATTCACTCGGTTCTGTGACAAGTTCAGAATACAGAACTTAGCATCCACGACTTATAATCCATTAGCAAATGGACTAGCTGAGGCTTTCAACAAGACAATGATCAAGTTCTTAACCAAGCTGACATCCAACAGCAAGTACGACTGGAATAAAAAGCTCGATGAAAGCTTGTGGGCGTATCGTACCACGGTTCGTACACTGACCGGTACCGCACCTTATTCACTGGTATACAGTTGCAAAGCCATACTACTGCTAGAGATTCATATTTTATCCTTACGCATCACACTCACAACAGGGATGATGACTGAAGAAAGTCATCGACGACGTCTTGCAAAATTAGAGGCGTTAGTGTTCGCGGGAAAATTTGTGTCTTTCTTCATTGATATCATTGCCATCTTAGTTAACAACTTTATGCGTTACAAAGATCCGGTCTTTTTATAAGATCCGGTTACAATGAAAATCAAAATACAAAAAAAGAAAGATTACAATTTGTTTCATTTTATGTCGAACGAATCGCGAGCTCCTGTTTTGCGGTCACTCGCTT
>BQKN01064826.1:133831-150963 GCA_022839385.1 Asparagus kiusianus
TTTGGACTTTGATTCGGTCGTGTGGTTGACTTGTTCGGATTCAATTCATTTTGATCCGATTCCAAATATGGCAGTAAACCCACTTCTGAGTTCGAGTCCGAAACCAATCTTGATTCGATCGTTATATCACCGAGTTCGCTCTTGTTTAGATGACTCGGTGATTTCCCGAAACGTTGGTTTGATTCCGCGTGCGAGTGGATGCATTCCACTGCTTGGGTGCAATTTGTTGGCTTCGTCGCCTCGTTAACCTGCTCCGTTGCGTATGGCTTGGCTTCGGCATTGGCGGGATAACGGTCGTGCTTGGATACGTCGCTCGATGGTCCGTTTGTTGAATTGGCGTCGTCGAGCTGTATTGTAGGACCTATAGGCAATTTTATACGCCTACAGTTAGATGAGAAGCGGCTTAAAGCTCAACAAAACATTAAGTTCTATCAAGTCTGAATATCCAAGGCTTTCAACAAGAAAGTTAAGTATAGATCTTTTAAGGAAGGAGAGTTGGTCCTTGCTGTTCGACGACCTATGATACTCTACTCCAAAAAGAAAGGTAAATTCCAACCAAAATGGGAAGGATCATTCGTGATAAAGACAGTCTATTTGAATGGAGCTTATCGTCTCGTCAAACCGAATAGGGATAAGATCATAATGCCTATTAATGGAAAATTCCTAAAAAATATTACCCATAGTCTTCCTTTAACTCCCACAAAGTTATCACGTTAACAGTCACCTATGATAACTAATTTTCCCACCAATCCTCTTTAATAAGATGACGGGTCCCCAAAACTATCAAGTTAACTGTCACCTCTGATAGTCATTTTCCCACACAAAAGTTATCACGTTAACAGTCACCTCTGATAACTGATTTCCTCTAAAATTTCCATGTCGATCCTCTTCAACAGGATGACGGGTCCACTCCCACTGTCATGTTAATATTACACCTTTGACAATTAACTTATCAATCCTCTTCAATAGGATGATAAGTCTATAAAATTACTTAAAATCATAATAAACTCTTGTTATGTTAACAATCATTTTTGACAAAATCAACTTATCGACTCTTTTTAATAGAGCGATAGGTCCCCAAAATCTTGTTCAAATCATAAGTACCCAAATTATGTTAAGTTAATATCACACCTCTAGTAATCCCCCATCGATCCTCTCCAATAGGACGACATGCCCACTCCTACTGTTATGTTAACATTACACCTCTGACAATCAACTTACCAATCCTCTTTAATAGGATGGAAATCCTCAAAGTCGCTCTGATCACGACAATCCAATCCACTTACCAATCCTCGTCAATAGGATGGTAAGTCCTCAGAGTTGCTTCGATCACGATAATTCAATTCACTTACCAATCCTCGTCAATAGGATGGTAAGTCCTCAGAGTCGCTCCGACCACGATAATCCAATCCACTTACCAATCCTCGTCAATAAGATGATAAGTCCTCAGAGTTGCTCCGATCACAATAATCCAATCCACTTACCAATCCTCGTCAATAGGATGGTAAGTCCTTGGAGTCATGCCGATCACGACAATACCGTCACATTAACAATAAACCTTTGATAAACCCCCTACCAATCCTCTTTAATAGGATGGTGGGTCCATAAAACTATCACATTAACGATTGCCTCTGATAGTCAATCTCGTTATTCCTGCAAATAACGTTATCCGATCAGTCATCACACTCCTACGTCCCTAAACGATTTGATCTATTCTGTACGTTCTAATATTCTTAGAATAATCAATAGGTAGTAGCCAACCATGGGATATGCTACTATATCAATCAATCATCACACTCATACGTCCCTAAATGATTTAATTCCCCTAACATCATCATTCCCATAAATGATGTCATTCGTCGATAATGGCCTACCAAGCGATGGGCCATATCGATCGCTATTCCCGAGTAACAACCTACCTAGCGATGAATCATTATTTGGACCCTCGAGCGACCTTTTATACAAGCGGTCACTCATTTTTGGGCTAAGTTGTTATATCTAACGGCATAGAATAACCTAATTACAGCTTAACAGTTATAATTAACCCAACCCGACACCTCAAATGTCTAAGGGTAGAGAAGAAATGTTAGTGTTAAGTGGAAAAGAACTTCTCGATAACTAATCATACTAAGGGGGATAATATGGCTAGACCGATTCAAACGGTAATCGGTAAAGAAAAATCAAATCCGTTGATAGCTGAGGGTTTTCTAAAAATCCTAAGTATTAGTCAACAAGAAGGAAAAATACACGAGTTATTCGAAACGCAATGATCGGATGATAAAGGCATAATTTCATTCATAACAGCAAATTTTGAGATAATACATTCAAACAAAATTATGACAATACATTCAAACAAAGTCATAACAATACATTCAAACAAAAATAATAACAAAAATGTCTCAAAATCAACCTCATCAAGCTTAGTCCAGCAAATTGAAGGATGCAAACTCAGCCTTAACAGTGGCTAACTCCTTCGCCCGGTCCGCTCGAACCTGATTCTCCACCTCCTTCTTGAGCTTGGCCTCAGAAAGTGCGGCAACAACAGTCGCTTCTTCCTGATGCAGCACATGGAGATCTTGCATCTCTCTTATTACAGCAGGTGAACATTTATACTCTCATGCTGGAAGTCCTTCGGAGTCGACTCTCCTTTGGCAGACTTGACCTCTAAACGAGTGACAATAGAGGTATAAGCACCCATCTTACTCTGCAAGCGATGTTGCCGCTCATGCAAGTCCATGATGATAACCTCCTTCTCCGATATATGTTTCACTCGGGCTTCACACTCACGCATTATTCTAATCCGAGCTTCATCCATGAGTCGCCATACCTCATTGTGTGATTTGGAAAATGCTAGCCCCTCCTCACAATGCGCTATAGCCTCCAGGAGGATGAGCATTTGTTCACAACGCCTAGCCAGCTGAATGCCTCCTACGCATTGAATGTCCTTCAGACTATTTGCTATAAAGGAATCAAAATCCATAAAGTGGCCCCCACCTAACACTAATGATGGAGATTGCTTATTTCATAGCATTCTCTGACCGTTGGAGGAGGCCCTGCACGGATCTAGAGTCCTAGAAAATAGATTCCTACCCAGGGGAAATCATAGCCATAGGCTGGATCAGGGGGAGAGGCCCATCATCATCAACAGGTAATCTCCATCTATATCCCCCTATGTTGGCCGGGTCAGGAAAACCAGGTTTACACTCGGGCCGTGAAGGGGATAGCAGAGCAGGTGTTGGAATGGGCTTTTCCTTCTTCTCATCATTAGAGATTGTGATGAGTTCGGGTTTGGTAGGCTCAGGTCTCGTTGGTCTCTTCTTGTAAGCGTTCGACTCATATCGGTTAGCTTCCTCAGTAATGAGAGGTCTCTTTTCAGATGACCTTAGTATACAAGGCCTAACAATTGGGACCTCCTCTCGAGCTGCAAAATACAATGAAAAGAAGTTAGAAATTTTGACTCAAAATGTCAAAAAATTTCTAAGACTTGAAGACAGGCAACCTGCAAAGTGTAGATGAACTCCATCGTGCAAGTGGGTTAACAAAGCACACCGATCAAAGCAGAGCTCGCCAGAAGACAGAAGCTCGCCTGGTAGGCAGAAGCTCACCGATCAAAGCAAAGCTCGCCTACAAATCAGAGCTTGCCTGATGAAGGTAGAAACTCGCCAATCAAGCGAAGCTCGCCTAATGAAAGCAGAGCTTGCCTAAAAAGCAGGCTCGCCTGAATAACAAAACTTCACCGGAGTCGACGAAGTTCGCCACAGAAGATGAACAAACACTATTCATCTTCCCAGTCTCATTCATTCAGGAGTTCATTTCAATCCCACAGTTCTTAAACTTACCATCATGAGTCTGGGTCATGCCAGAGGTAGCTGTAACTATAGTGGTGGTGCCAAGGGCGGGCAGAAGAGGAAGCTGTCCTCTTCCCCTTTGAGACGAGCATCTTCTTAGGTGTCATTACAAGGTTGGGGTTTGAAGAAAAGGGCTTTGGTTTTCTTTGAAAGCTTGAGTGGGAAATTTTGATAGCACAGTAACCTCCTGATGAGGGAGACGAGTGCTTCATATAGGAAAATCTCAATTGCCGAGATTCGCCAGCTCAATCGAAACGAGCGGCTCAGATCGCCTGCAACGATTCGATTCGGCAGTTCGAATCGAATGACCACGAGCACGGAGGGACGTTTGGAATTCCAAAATGAATAGCCAAAATGAAGTAGTTTGATGTAACTGCCACGATCTCTCATCAAATCAACGGTTAAGGTCATGAACGCCACCAAACCAACGGCTCAGATTGAGCACGTGAAGATGAGGCACACCCCTTAGTTAGCAAGCACAAGAAATCAACCATAGACACGTGGCTCACCTGCCACCAACTTGGGCTCGCTTGCAGCCATCCAGTTCGCCTGCAAGCACGAAGCTCGCCTGACGACATTTAAAGCTTGCCCGCACATTTGGAGTTCGCCTGCCAACGGTTTGGACTCACCTAAAGACTCGAGCTCGCCTGAAGAGCTCAACTCGACCAAGGGGCTCAAATTCACCCAAACCAATGAACAGTGATTCTTTTCATTCAAAGTGTCACAGACCACATGCAACCTGGTTTAGGTCTGAAAACTTTGAAGGGGTTTTGTAGGCAATCAAAATTGTCTTTACACAAGAGAGCTCAAATCGCCTGTTTGAGTTCGCCTGCGTGCTCAAAACAAACAAAGCTTGCCTGCGAATTTGACTTGCTAGCCCCAGTCAAGCTTGCCTGCATTCGAGAGGCTAAGCATAGCTTGTCTGCAAGCTTGGCTTAAAAGTACCCTAATGCCACTAGGAAGGAACCCTAGAGGGGGGTGAATAGGGTTTATGCTAATCTAATCCGATTTATGCCAAATTAAAACTTATTAACAAATATCCTAGCAAGTATGATATATGACAAGATATATATGCAATGATATACAACTAATACAAGGGTGAAACAAACAAAATAAGATAGTGGGAAAATAAACAAAGTGCAATTGACAAAGGCAATATAAATATGAAAATAAGTGCGACAATGCAAACACAAACAAAACGATATGTTCACGAGGTTCGGTCCCCACGACCTACGTCCCCGCTCCTCACCTCGAGGAGATCTCCACTATCACACCCGGTTTGGAAGCCGGAACTTCTCTACACACTCGGTTTTCTAGCTAACCGAAAACTCTACAAACCACACAATGTAACTACACTAATCACAACCTCAAGTGTTGGTCTCTAGCCCGTGTCTCCCTCAAGTGCTCAGAATTATCACCTCTCTCTAGGCTACCGACGCTACTACTCTTGGGACAACCCCGTCTCTCACCACACACTCCTCTTGGTGTACTAGTGTAATACAAAGTGTTCCTCACAATTAAAGCTCACAACAATAAATGATTGTTCTCTACAATGGATGAGAACACAATATAAGCACAACTCTAAGTCACACAATCCCACAACCCAAATTATACTAAGTATGAAAATACAATAAGCTCAATAGGTTGTGTGTGTACAAAGAGATAAAACAATATAAACTCAATATGAAATCTAGCTTATGAAATTAAGAACAAACTTATAAAATGCTAGAATTAAGTTTAAGGAAACTTCTCTATAGAAGACAAGAGATGGAGGGAGAATAGTTGATTGCTCAAACTCCAATAGATGATCTCCTCAAGCTCTTGTAGAATTGAATTCACAAACTCAAACACTCAATTGCTTAAAAGCTTATAAACACACTTTAAACAAACTTAATCAAACTTTAAACCCTTGTTAAACTTTCTTAAAACATTCTCTTGGGATATTATGAAAGATGAGAGCAAGAGGGTATTTATACCCACACAAAACTTCAGCAAAAACCCAAGTAAAATGACCAAAAACCCATAAGAAAACAAAACAGTAAACTAGCCGTTACTGTGTAACGGACACATTATGGGTCGACTCATAAAAATCATGGGTCGACTCATAATTGACCGTTATAGGCCAAAAACAGCTTATGAGTCGACTCGTAAAATTCATGAGTCGACTCATCATACATGGGTCGACTCATGAGGTCATGGGTCGACTCAGCAGAAACAAAAACCAAATTCCAGAACACTTCATGAGTCGACTTATGACAGTCATGAGTCGACTCAACCTGATGGGTCGACTCATGATGTTTGTGAGTCGACTCATCAGAAGCAAAATGCAAACTACACAACAGTTTATGAGTCGACTCAACACTGTTCATGAGTCGACTCATGACATGCACACAGCCTGTTTTAAACAGTACATGTCAACATAAAACAGGGTTTAAAAATATCAAATAAATTCAAAAAAATGTAAAACTTTGGGGAATGATTGTAGACATGCTAATAAACATGCTACAATGACTGGTTATTAGAAAGGACCTCCCAAATGAAAAATATCATCATTTTACAAAATAGTCCAAAACATGAAAATATGAGATACTTGAATTTTGATGTTTTGACATAAACCAACTTTTGAAACTTTGTGAAATGTTTGTATAGACTTGATAAAAGATATAAAATGTTGTTATGAAGTCTATAACCTAGAAATACAATATTTTTATAAAATTGCATATTCTATGCAATATATTCAAAACACTAAATATGATTTCATTAAAAATAATCTTGTTAAGGATGAAATCATATATAGGCATATGAACATGAAACAAGATAGTATTTTCCAATTCTATTCATTTGTTTCATATATAAACTTGAAAACTATTAAACCAAAAACATATATGTATATATAGAACTATATATACAAAACAAAAATCAAAGCGTGTATGTGTGTATATGATTGAGCTTAGAGTACCAACACACATAATATAAAACCTAAAACAAAAATACCCAAGCAATCTTGATCTTCAATAAGCTTGACTTGGTAAACTATGTGGATGAAGCGGGATCTTGGATCTTTAACTTGAATTGCAAGGCTTCAACCACTACTCCACCAACCTCCATTTGATGTGATCGTGTAGGCTCGATCCATCCATCCTCCAACACATTGTTTGTCTAGAATACCTAATAAGAAACATAAACACTAGACAAACAATATTAGGAATTGTTTGTAATCATCAAAACAAGATTAGAAGATGTAGGCTCATAACATGAGACCTAACATGGCTCACCAACACGCTTTGCTTGCCTGCACGAGCCAAAGTTCGCCAGTATGGCTTGACTCGCCAGCACAAGTCAAGCTCGTCTATTTGTTTGACTCGCTAGCATGAGTCAAGCTCGCCTATTTGTTTGACTCGCCAGCACGAGTTAAGCTCGCCTGTTTGATTGACTCGCTAGCACAAGTCAAGCTCACCTGCAGGAGGTTCGCCCACACGAACTGAGCTCGTTAGACAGGATTAAGCTTTCCAAAATGCTTAAGGGGTCCGTCAGCCGACCTCGCCTATAGTAAAGCTCGCCTACAAGCTTGCCTGAGTATTCAGATAGCATCCAAGCTTGACTGCAAGCATGTAAGCCTTGCCTAAATAATGAAAGCGGTTGTTTGCTTATGGGAGTAGGCTCACCCATGTCCTATGTCCTGGGTGATGAAGCATGACTCCCATCGCCCCTATAGTGGTTACATCCCACATCTAGGGGAGGGCATGATACTCCTCACCTATTTGTGGTCTCATCCCATAAGCTAAGGGGGAACCATGCTTTCCCTTGTCTATTTAAAGACCTCCTTTGCCAACATGAAAGGGTTCTTGCGTCTTAGGTCTTAGGTCTTCCTCTTGGCTGGTGTTTAGGCTCTTCAAATAGAGACTTCCATTGGTTTGCTTGGTCGAGCTTTCTTGGCTATAAGCTTGGATTGTTGAAGTAGACTCAATATGAATTCTTAAATTTGAGACTCATTAGCTCTCTGCAAATTATTGCATTGTAGCGCTCTCTAAGCTTTCGCCCTTGATACTCATCAAGCTCGATCATAATCAAACTCAATCACACAGGAGCTTCTACTGTGTACTGAAGCTAAATCGTAATTTCGATCGGATCATCAAAGAGAAGCAAACTCGACGTAAGAATTTGAGGGAGACGTCTTATCGCTACCGAAGAACCCATGTTAAACAAGAAGAACATTCTCTTTGCTTCTGTTATAATTTTGATTTCTTGATTTGTAATAAGCCATTCTTATCAATACAAATCTTCTCCCTTCAGAGAAATCAATTTTGCTCCCCTACAGAGTGATTAATCGACAAATAACAGTATTAGTCGACTAGTCATACTGCTTCTTGTTATTCTTGCATTTTTGATTTATGATTGCGGGGTTCGAGCCGCATGATAATACACATACAGTCATGAATGCACATGAATAGTGTCATAGTACACACTTAGGTATCCCGAAGGGGATGATGACTGGTTTTGACCTGATTATATTTGAGATAGAGTTGATTACACAGTTACACACATGCTTGGGTATCGTTGATGAGCTCAGTTCAGTACTACGTGGGGTATTGGGTCAATATTCCATTCGTACTAGCAATTGAGTTGGGTTCAGGATGTTTAATCAAGAAGTCCATCCGCATTAGGGTGCGATGAGGCTTGTGAGTCATATTTTTAGGATACCTATATGGTAGACCGTCACGCACTGAGAAGCGATGAGACTAATGAGCCATGTACACTATTTAGGATACCGACCGGGTAGTCCGTACCACATGATAATACGATGAATCAGAATCTTGCAAGGGTTTGCATTGAGGCGATTATTGATGGCCTAAGTCTTTGGCGGATGTCAGTTATATATATAACTCATTACTGAGATATATGACCGATGTACTTTGCCCTTAAAAGTATACAGGCTTATATGCCGATATTTATCTTATCTTATAGTGATAGTGGAAGATATTATAAATACGATATTATGAATATCTTTACTTTATGTATTGCTTTAATTTATTCTTAGGTTGGGATCAATGATTAGCGATTCACAATTTAAGATATATGGTATATATATGAGGGTTTTCTTTTTTGGATTATTTCGCTCAACGTACTAGTCTCGTATTGTGGGTTTCTAATTATTGATTTTATTTAGATTGTTTATCTCTAGTTTGGCGTTAATGTTTAGGTATCTATAATTTGAGGCATATAGTATATACATGAGGGTTTCCTTGTTTGGTTTATTTCGCTCGACGTACTAGTCTCGTGTTGTGGGTTTCTAATTATTGATTTTATTTAGATTGTTTATCTCTAGCTTGGTGTTAATATTTAGGTATCTATAATTTGAGGCATATGGTATATACATGAGGGTTTCCTTGTTTGGATTATTTTGTTCGTCGTACTACGTCTCGCATTATAGGTGTCTAAATATTAATTTTATTTGATACGGGAAAATAATCTAGGTATACTATGCTTAATAGATAGTACATCCACTTCATCTAGCAGCCCTTCCCTTGGGGCAGATGGAGATGGTCTTGTTATAACGCTCTGACGATCTTATTGTTGTTTTTTTTGTTTTAAATTTCCTTTCAGGTAGCTCAGTGTTCCGGAGAGCTGTAGGATGACGGAGTTCTAGCATAGTCGTCATCGAGTATTTTACTACTTGAGACTCCACTATAGTTTTATGTTCTCATTTAAGTATTAGAGTTTTATTTTCATATTGTAAAGGTAGTGTGCCTTAGCACGATTTTCAATTGATTCATGTTGAGACATTTTTATTATTCCAGATATCAGATGTATTTCAGTTGACACATGATTTTTATTTATGAGATATCTCTTTTTATATCATGTCTATTGTTTTTATTTCTTTACTTTGCCTGTTTTGTACCTATACTTATATTTAATTCCGCTAGAGGATATTACTATGATTAGTGAAACGTGTTTTTGCACTGTGTCGGTACATGGAAGGTTTGACATCTCTTGGTTCAGCTTGAACTGTAGTCATGTGTGAAAACAGGGGCGTCATATATCATGTGTATACTCTTGGTCTATTATAATGATGTCCCTCCTCATTTCTGTCTTATTATAACTTGTAACATAGTTGATCAAAGGCTTAACGCTTGTTGCTATTACGAGAATATCTGTAGCTAAATTTGTAACAAGTTTACGATACATTTTTTATTTAAAAACTAAATTATGAATTTTTTTTACAAATATTTACTAATTTTTCTTATATCCTCCTTAGAAATTGCTTCTTTGATTGGATAAAATTGTTCAATATGTTCTCAAACGAGAACTTAGTTGTTGATTCTTTGATAGAGATATCCTTGATCAATGTCAACTTAATTGACTCATGTACATTTCTATAAAATGAATTTATTTGTTTGACTTCTCCATTTGGTATGTAAATAGTCTAATTATATATGTGCTTAAATATCTCAATAGTTTCTCCAAATATGACACATTGTATTTTTTTCCCTACCAATGTTATTAATATTATATCTCACAAATAATTGATACACTAGCTTTCATTTGAACCTATAATTAAATGTTAGTCAGAATTTATTTATTGCAAAATTTTAATAAAAATTTTAATAAAGTAGCATGGTAATAAAAATTGCATCATAAGAAGACTAAGATAATTGACGGAGGACATAAGGTATGTTTGTTAAGTTTATGAGTTAATGCTATGGCATTACATTGTATAGTTTTCTATCAATTATATGTTTTTAAATCTTTTTATCAACTAATGCTAATTATTTATTTTGGCCAATTCAACTAAGTTTTAAAATTATATGCAATTTTCTTAGAAAAAATTTAGTTTAGTTAGCACTTTAATACCATAGTATATCACTTGTTATACCCCTAAAATTACTAAATATTAATCTCCACATAGAAGTTAACGCGTGTCTTACACTATACCTAACCAAACTAATTCAAGACCAAGATAACCTCCGCCTCAGCATAGCTAACTCGGTTGGCCGACATCTAGCGTAACCGAGTTAAAAGATGGTACTACTCGGCCAACCTCTCAATTGATTCCACAAGCGACTTGAGTCGATCGAACTAATTGATTCCACAAGCGACTTGACTCGGCCTGTTGTTTGGCTGACATCTCGCGTAACCGAGTTAAAAGGTGGTGTTTCTCGGCCCCTGGACCTGAGGAGTCAACAACGATAGTTTCCTCAAACCCCTCACTAGCCAACTACTCTCGCATTAACTGCCCTGACACCATCATTATTACTTTAGTCCCCATAGCCTTTATGACTCATCGGACCCAGTTGGCACCAAGAACCTATTGTCATTCCCATGATAAATGACCGAGTAGCTCACCTCCTTTAGCAACCTTCACGTAGCACGTGTTTGCCAACTCAGCTACCAGCTGGACACGGCCCAAGTTATATTCTTGCCCCTCAGACCCACTATAAAAGGAGTGGCACTTCATGAGATAACTCTCTATGGTTTTCTTTGAGATAACTAAGATATAATTTTATATTTCCCCACTCAAGGTCATCTACTAACTTGATCGTTGGAGGAATAACCAGAGAACCTAACTCTACCCTCTTACAAGTTCTTTCATGTGCAGGGAAGAACAGCAAGCCCCAGAACCATTCATCAGAAGGAGTTAGATGACCCTAATTACTTCAAAAACTCTCAGATAACCCCATGTTTGATCACTGACATCAATAGTTTAGCGCCCGTCATAGGGCATTCTTTTTTCTTCGATCACGATGTCTAGTTCTGAGTGTCGGTCTATCTATCCAGTTCCTGAAGAATTACATGCGGGTTACATCACCCAATCCTTCCAGCATCAGTTTGCGGTGTTCACCAACGAACTCCTCAACTGAATTCATCCTCAACAAACCTTCCTCTTCGCTGGCTCCACCATATTCAACAAGCCAACCCTCGGCCGCTCATCCACCACCAGCAAGGCAGCTGTTAGTCCCCCCAATACTCGCGCACATCGTGCCAGGTAGTCATCATTGAGACTATGTTGAACACGTGTCTCCTCATCCGCACCAGCAAGCTCACTTTGTAGATCCTCACCGACATTATCTATAGTTTGTGGAAGCTTCAGGGGGGCCCTGAGTCCTAGTCGTGATGGCCGAAACATAACACTAGAGGAGCATCGCGAGGCCCTAGGCATCATCATGTCGCTTCAGGCCCATCAACCACGAATGTGGTATCTGGCTACGATCGATCTTTCCGGCCAATCGCTGAGGCCAATGGTGGGAACACCCCCTTCACCTATGACTTCATGAATGTTTCTTATGAGAAATTTAAGATGCCGCGGGTGGATAAGTAGAAGGGTGAAGGAGATCTAGCTGAGCATGTCCAGAACTACTATGACACGATGACCATGTTATAAGTGTTGGAGGCAATCATTTGTAGGTGTTTTCCTATCACTTTGACAGGAAGTGCCAAAATTTAGTGGAATTCCCTGGCAAAGTAGTCCATCGATAGATTTGAACAACTCAGCCAGAAGTTCGTGCATCACTTCTAGGCTGACACCAAGCAGAAGTTGCCTCCCCCTATATTAATACAAATGAGGCAGGAACCTGGATAGGGTTTGAGAGACTACATTAAGAGGTTCCAGACCAAGAGATTAGAAGTTGATGACCCTAGAAGTATGACACCATGTCCGCCATTATAGCTGGCCTATAGAACAATGACCTGACTTACTCGCTTGCCAAAAAAATAAGTCACCAGCTATGAACAACTGATGGCCAAGGCGCATGGATACATGGACATGGAGGACGCCGGAGCATATAAGAATGTAGCAAGGGAGGCGAAAATAGTAGCAGTAACAGCAACAACACCAGCAACAACAACACCAGGAGCAGCTAAAGCAATACTAGCTTTTGGGTCGGTAGGAGGGGCCGACCCCTTGCCGAGAAAAGACATAGCAAGGGATACCCATAGAACTGACCATAATTCAAACCGGACCGACAGGAGGCATCGAAAGAAAGAACCCTTCCAGAAGTCGGTCCTCACAGCCCTTAACACTTCTCTCATAGAAGCCCTCTACATGGTCCAAAAGGAGGAACATCTCAACTACCCCCTCTTGCATGAAGTTGAATCCTCAGTCTCGAAACTCCAGACAATCCTTTCAGTATCATCGAGATCACAACCATCTTATCAATGATCATCGAATCCTTTAGAGAGATATTAAAGACTTGATCAAAGAGGATATTTGAAGAGGCTAGTCTCCCAACGAGATAGGAGAGGGCTTGATTTGGGAGAAGCCAACAGGAGGTCCCGTTCCTAGTCACCTCATCCCCAGCCACCACTAGATGTTCGATCGACCAAACCTAACAATAGAGCGGTCATTAACACTATCAGTGGTGGTCCCATTGTTAGAGGACAATCCAACAATGCTCGTAAGAAGTATATTAGGCGAGCGTTGCAAGTCAATGTGTGTGACAAGAAGCTGAAGGCCGATCAACTTGTCTCATTCAGCCACTCAGATTTGTGAGGCATTGAGACACCTCACGACAACCCCATAATCATCTCTGCCAGAATCAATTATTTTTAGGTTAGAAGGGTTTTGGTCAATACAGGAAGTTATACGGACATCCTATTCATTGATGCCTTCAACGAGATGGGTATCAATAAGTCCCAGCTACAACCTTGTTGATGTCCACTCATTGGATTCACGGGGCATTCACTTTTACCGGAAGGGATGATCACTCTTCCCCTAATGGTTAGTGAGTACCCTCACTAGTCCACTATTCAGAATCAGTTTCTAGTAATGGACCTCAAGTCAGCATACAATGTTCTTCTAAAAAGGACTACCCTTAACAATTTACAGGTAGTCCTTTCTACCTATCACCAGATGGTGAAGTTTTTAACTCCTGATGGTATCAACATTGCCAGAAGCAATGAGAAGGAGGCCAGATCCTACTACCTGCTCTCGATGAAGGGAAAAAGAGTACTAAGACCTTACTCATTAAGAAGACATACATTAAGATGGAGAAATTATTGGAGCAAGAGAGGATGACTCCCATCGAAGAGCTCCATACGATACCTATCGACCAAAAAGATCAAGATCAAATCCGACCTCGTTGAGCCTCAACAGGAGCTTTGATTGCATTCCTACTAGCAAACACCGATGTATTTGCTTAGGGGCCTAAAGACATGTTGGGGATCCCTCCTGAGGTGATGAGCCATGAACTCTCAGTCGATGATACATTAAGTCGGTTCAATAAAAGAAGAGATATCTAAGCCCAGAGAGACAGAAAGTAGCTACAGATGATGTGAACCGACCCCTTAGAGCCGATTTCATTCGAGAGGTCTAATACCCAGAGTGGCTATCCAATATGGTGTTGGTGAAGAAGACCCTTAACAAGGAGAGGATGTGTGTAGACTTCACTGATCTCAACAAGGCATGCCCAAAGGATAGTTACCCCCTCCCTCAAATCGATCAGCTAGTCGATGAGAGCGCGAGTCACGAACTATTGAGCTTTTTCATGGATACTTTCTCAGGTTGCAACTAGATCCTCATGGAGAAATATGATCAAGAGAAAACCTCATTCATTACAGATCAATGTACCTATTGCTACAAAGTGACGCCTTTCAGTCCCAAGAATGCAGGCACCACCTACCAAAGGCTGGTCAACAAAATTTTAAAGCCTCAACTCGGCTGCAACGTGGAAGCCTTTGTGGACGACATCCTAATGAAATCAAATCAAGCCTCGTCCGACATATCAGATCTTGAAGAGACCTTCTCCATTCTCCGACAGTATAGTATGAAGCTTAATCCAGTCAAGTGCGCTTTTGGGATTCAGTCAAGCAAATTCCATGGGTTCATGATCACCCAAAGAGGCATTGACATCAATCCCAAGAAAATAACCGCCATGGAGCAGCTACCCGAACCCTGCACACTGAAGCGTGTTCAGAGACTGAATGGGAAGATATCTGCATTGGGCCACTTTCTCTCAAAATCTGCTGAAAGGAGCTTCCCCTTCTTCAAAACTCTGAGAGGAAGCAAGGAGTTAAAGGAAGGCAAGAACTAGACCCACAAATGCAGCAAGGCCTTTAAAGACCTCAAGAGGTATCTGTAAGCGTCAGAGTGCCCGACATGTATAGTCTGTAAAAAAAAATCCAAAGTGGTGCTAGTATCCATCAAATAAGCAATAATATTTGAGTAGGCTAATCTCTTCTTGACCAAGCCGTAACACCAATTTCAAGAAGAGTAGAGCAATCTCTAAATATTTACTCCTTAGATATTAGTATCACTTTGTTTGTAAAAAAATTTTAAGAGGTGCATGCTTCCAGAAATTTATTTCTTTCTATTAATTACTCTTGTTAAAAGAAACCCCTGATTAGTAGAAAGCAAAGAATTAAATAGACGTTAGAAATTAAATGCAGAAAGATATATATTTTATTGTCTTTCTAATGTATTACAAAACTGAAGAGAAAGAAGATGAGATCTTGGGTCTCCAGACAATATTCTGAAGTCCTCCTCCCTTTCAAAAATAAAAATGCAGAGGACCTTATTGTCGTTTCAAATTCTAAGTCTCTCCTTCTTTTCAATCTCTATGTACCTTTTCTGTCGTTCCTTTTTTTTGTTCCTCCCCTTTCAAATGGAAAATGAGGTCTCAATTTATATCAAAAACCAAGGGGAAGTTATCGCCAGGTGTTTAAAATAGATTGGTGGGAGAGTTATTTTAACTTCCTCATCGAAACTTCCTTATCAAGATTGTTGCGTTCATTTATCATAACAAACATCTTTTTTGCTTTTCATTTCTCAAGTGCATATATGCTTATCTTTCATGTTTCTAAAATAAGTGTAAATGGAGAGCCCTTATCCCTTTAAGTTGAAATAAGATTTGTATGAGGGTGGGCATCCTCGAGTTAGATTTTATAGCTATGGCTTATGATCACATGACTTTTAAATTTACATGAGGTGCTGTCATCCTCAACTTAATTTTCATTTATATGAGGCACTACACCTCACATTGATTAGGATTTGTATGAGGTAATATCCCTCAGATTAGTTTTGAATTTTATGAGGTATTATTATCCTCACATTAAGTTTCATTTATAGGTCTTGTTCATATAATTGCTTTTGTATCTACAAATTGCCCTCATTGGCTTGCGTGCTTGATTTTTTTTAACCGAGTGCATAAGACCAAGTTTTTTTTACTGTTGTGTTATGAAAATTTTCTTCTTCTACTTCTGTTTTATTAAAAGGCTTAGGATTAACTTACTTAATTCAAATATGAGGAGTCCTTATCTAATTAAAATTATTAAATTAGTAGGAGGTAGAATCTAATTTAAAAGGGATATCAACAAATTTGAATATAGAATCCCAACAGAATTTGAAAAAAAAATCTAATCCTATCCCAATTAGATTTCTTATTGCTATATATATATGTGTGTGTACCTCTTTTTAATTGATATTAGTTTGTTTGAGAAAGATTATAGGTAAACATCCTTTTTTTAGGAGAAAAAAATCAGTACTGTTCATACCCGTTTACTATTTATCCGTTCACATTTTTTATTGTTTTGTCGATCCATGTTTCTCCTGTTCACATATACATTTTACTGTTCATCTACTTGAAGTCATGACCTTTTTTTTTTGTATTGCTGATCGCAGAAAGTTTCTTCTAATCGATAATTTTGTAGTGTCATTTTTTAACAATTTTAAAAAAGAAAATATATGCTACAGTATCAATTTGCTACAGTATCATTTTTTTTACAAATTGCTTACAGTTCTGATTTACTATTCATCTGTTTGGAGTCATGATTTTTTTTCGTACTGTTGATTGCGGAAAGCTTCTTCTAATCGGTCATGTTGCAGTGTCGTTTTTTTATAGTTTTTAAAAAATAAAAATATATGCTACAGTACCAATTGATATAGTATTGTTTTTTAACAAATTACTACAGTACCGATTTGCTACAATAACTGCAGCATTGTTTTTTTTAACAATTTGCAACAATATCCATTTTTTGTAATCTATCCGCATCACTTTTTTTTCTTTAATTGCATCCATTTGTTTTTTGCCACAATGTATTTCTTTTTTTATTGAATGTGATTAAGTATTAATTAGTTGATATTCTTTGTAGGTTTCTTGAGCACAGTTCGTGGAATTATGGTGAGTCTTTCTTTTAAATTTTGATATTTTAAAGTATATAAAATATCGTAGCCATATTCTTGTTATTGATGTCAATAGACTTGTTTACATGCACAAGATGTTAAAATCATCAATTACTATATTTAAGACTTATGCATGATTAGAATCGTAGTAGAAATATATATATATATAT
>BQKN01064826.1:151363-165999 GCA_022839385.1 Asparagus kiusianus
GCTTACCCTTTGTTTCAAAACTTTATTCTCAAGATGACATGGGGTTCAAGTACAGAGGTTAAATTCCAGAACGGAGGACCATGCACCTCGAAAGCTTCATGCTTCGAGAATATTTTTTTTGAGACATGGACCATGATATAGAAAATATATTTTAGGAAACCCTAAGGCCTTACTTCTCAATGAAAAATAGATGAATGTAGCCTTAATTCGTAAAATAAATTCAAAATCATTAGGTTTCTCTCCTTTGTTTCAAAAGTTTATTCTCAAGGTGCGATGGGGTTCAAGTATGGAAGTCAAATTTCAGAACGGAGGACCATGCACCTCAAAAGCTTCATGCTTCGAGATTTTTTTTTGAGACATGGGCTATGATACAGAAAATATGTTTTAGGAAACCCTAAGGCTTTGTTCCTTAATGCAAAATAGATAAACTTAGCATTCATTCATAAAATAAGTTCAGAATCTTTAGGCTGCTCTCCTCTGTTTTAAAAGTTTATTCTCAAGATGACATGTGGTTTAAGTACGGAAGTCAAATTTCAGAACGGAGGACCATGTATCTCGAAAGCTTCATGCTTCGAGAGTAAAATTTTTGAGGCATGAGCCATGATGCAGAAAATAAATTTTAGAAAACCCTAAGGCCTTATTCCTTAATGCAAAATAGATGAACTTAGCCTTATTCATAAAATAAGTTTAGAAACTTTAGGCTGCTCTCCTTTGTTTTAAAAGTTTATTCTCAAGATGTCATAGGGTTCAAGTACGAAAGTCAAATTCTAGAACGGATGATCATGCATCTCGAAAGCTTCATGCTTCGAGAATAAAATTTTTGAGGCATGAGTCATGATGTAAAAACTAAATTTTAGGAAACCCTAAGGCCTTGTTCCTTAATGTAAAATAGATGAACTTATCCTTCATTCATAAAATAAGTTCAGAAACTTTAGGCTGCTCTCCTCTGTTTTAAAAGTTTATTCTCAAGATGACATAGGGTTCAAGTACGGAAGTCAAATTCCAGAATGGAGGACCATGCATTTCGAAAGCTTCATGCTTTGAGAATAAAATTTTTGAGGCATGAGCCATGATGCAGAAACTAAATTTTAGGAAACCCTAAGGCCTTATTCATTAATACAAAATAGATGAACTTAGCCTTCATTCATAAAATAAGTTTAGAAACTTTAGGCTACTCTCCTCTGTTTCAAAAGTTTATTCTCAAGATGACATGGGGGTCAGTACGGAAGTCAAATTCCAGAACGGAGGACCATGCATCTCGAAAGCTTCATGCTTCGAGAATAAAATTTTTTGAGGCATGAGCCATGATGTAGAAAATAAATTTTAGGAAACCCTAAGGCGTTGTTCCTTAATGCAAAATAGATGAACTTAGCCTTAATATCTAAACTTATTTTAAGATTCTATTCTAATCACCTTTATTAAATTAAAAAATTTTATGCTTAATTCATTTTTATAGCTATTAATTATAATTTTATTTAATGTATAATTTTTTTTTCAGATGTCTTATTCAACTAGTATTTCTATTGGGGGTAGCCAACTAGTTGAAGAAGCCGAGTCCCATAAATCTTTGGTTATTAATGATTCCCCTATGACTTCTCATTTTTATGAAGATGAACCCATCGGTTTAAAGTTAGAAAGACATGCTCCAATGACATGTGCCTCTTTGACCATTATGAATTATCAGAAAGCACACAAATTATCTGAAGATCTTAATAACTCAACTCAGGTTATGATTGCACATTTTAGATGGGGACAATTTATAAAAGTTATTCATATTACCTCCGCCTCTACTCTCACTCTCAATCCTTATAAGGAGACTTTCAATCCTTGTATAAAGGCTTTTCCCTCAGGCTCATTGACATGTTTTGCAACCAAACTTATCGCTCGAAGTAAAGGATGGGGGGATGTAAGAGAAAAAAAACCTCTCATGATTGATGGATATATTGACGGGTGCCTATATATATTGCAAAAATACACTGATGCTTTAGAATGTCTTAACATCTACGATGCTATACTTTCATCTCTTGGAGTTTATCATATTAACTTTCAGCTTCTGCCATCTTTCTTAGAGTGTTGGGATAAAGATCGTAATGTATTTGCTATAAAATGAGGAGACCTTTCTATCAGTTTGCTAGATATAGAGAGGATTGGGGGTCTTCTTATTCAGGGACAAGTATATGATAAATATGTACCCACAAATGAAGAGCTTGAAGATCCTGAAGTAAAGCATGGGCAACCCCTCAAAGCACTATTGAATTGTTATCAATATCTTAGAGGTATTAGTCCTGTAGACAATGTTTCTTTTGAAATATGGATGGAATTTTTCTTTCATGGGCAACATCATAAAAGTCAAGTCTAAAGGAAAACATAAGAGCAAGTCTTTTGATAGTATTCAAACTTTTGGGAAGAGCACACCACTTGCAGTTTTTCTCACCTTATAGTTATGCAAATTTGTAGTTCCTTATAACTTAACCTATATCAGACTCGATGTGTTCATTGTGGCTACAAGAATGACTGATAGTAGAAAATCTTATTCCTTGGCTGTTCCGGTGCTCTGCACTCTTTATCGAGAAATTTACTATTGGGTTATAGATCACTTGGTAGTATCATGCAATTGGCCAGTTCATTATCTGGTTGGATGGATTTCCTAATATTTTCCTAATTTGTATGATCGGTTACCTGAAGATGACATTGAAAGGCAGTTTCTTTCTTCAAATCATAGATCAGACTCCATTATTGCTGCAAATTTCAGGAGTAGAAACTTCAGAGTCCCCTTATTCTGCTAAAGAGGCTAGGAACTTTTTACATGAAGGAGATTATGAGAAAATTAAATGGAGACCTTATCCACTTTCACATTCTTCTAACCTCATTTCCCTTGTGGATATATCGAAGCAAAAGATATCAAGTTCTCATTTTTCAATTTTTCTTTCAATTCGCCAAGGTATCCTTCCTCTTAGGATGGGAAAGAGGCTCTTTACTTAACCATATAATCCTCATATGTTTGCCCGTCAATTTGGTTATGATCAAGGAGTTCCTGATCCTAGTTTGTCATGCACACGTATTGAAACATCCTTATGCATGATGTACTGCTATTGGAGATTTTTCTTTCGATTAGGGACCGGCAAGCATTTCATCATTCCTTCTGATGGTCGCATGGGGAAGACTCTTAATAGTTATGTTATTTGATATCAAGAGGGATATCATAACTTCTTTGCTGAAGAAGTAAAGAAGTTATATACCCTTTGCTCTGAGCAAAATGCGGTATAATTAAATTTTAAATTAATACTTTTGATATATGTCAAAGCTCACTTTTTTAGTCATCATCATCATCAGAGGATTCAGCAGAGTCTACCCAAATCGTCAAGCGAAAATGCTCTTTTGTTGACAATCCTAAGAAAAAGCAACGAATTTCTTCTGATCTAGTATTGAAAGCTTCTTCCATTTCACCAGTGAGAAATAAAAGTGTCTGTGCTAATGACATGATTGTGAATTTAGACGGTGATGATGATCATACTTTACATGCTTCAGTTGCACCTCAAAGGTCTCCATCACTACACAAGATACTTGTATTTTCGTGATAGTTTGTACATATGACTTTTTTTAAATGTGTACTCATAAGGATTTTTATAGGTACATGATAAAAATACATCCTCTGCCAAGAACCATGATAATTTTAAAGATTATAGGGAACCTGCTTCTTCTGGTAACTCTTCCGATGAAGATGAGACTCAGCCTAAAACAAATGTTAACCTTTCAATCCATGAAGATATATCAAAACAAAATACTTCCATACAACAGGACCAAATTATTGTTGTTCCCCAAATGAACAGCGGCGAGCAAAAGTTTTAGTTCAGTTGAGCAAGCTATTCAAGTCTTTTTTGAAGAATGCAAATATCAAGTTCTATGTATTGTATCTTCATCTGCTAAAGTTTAGCCTCTCATGCCTGGGATTTATCATATTAAGAGCAAAGACGAGACCTTAGAATTACAATGTCAAGACTGTTCTATTCTTGTCCCTTTGGGGAAGGTTGACAAAAAACAATCTGATGAGGCCCCCCTAACACCCATAATTGATGATAGTGATGATATAAGTGATGAAGGACCGGTTGACCCTTCTATGAGCTTGGTTGCAGATGTACTACTACCCATTTTTGTGAAAGAATTTTGTGAACATAAACTTATGGCCCTTTTAGAACAAGACTTTGAAGGCTTTATCAAACTAATAGAGAACAAAATTGCATTGTGTGGAACCCTTGGTAACGCAGATGGTAAGTTAAGGAAAACATTTGAGAAGATTATTGTAGTTGCCACAAAGTATCATGCGATCCAACATGAGCTGATTTCTAAGTCTGAACATATTGACGGGGCATCTTCTTTAGAATTTTTAAAATCATTAGAAAATCCTATCTCTTATGTAGAGCAGTCATTGATTGCTCATAAAGTTGCTCTTAATCATAATCAATCATGCAAAGATGATCTGAATCAAAAGATTGTAAAGTGGAGAAAAAAGGTTCAGAATCTAGAAAAGAAGATTGAGTTGGCTAAAATTGAATTAAAAGCAATTGACACAGCGGAAGTACGTTTAAAGAAGGCTTTGGGCAAACAAGAAAATTTCAAGCAATCACTTCATCGGGCACAACAAAGTTCTCCTAATATACAACATCTCAAGGCTGAGTACGAAGCATGTCCAACCGACTTTAAAACTCTTCTAGCCTATGTAATATCTTTTAAGAGATGAATTTTTTTAAAATAAACTTCATTTATTATATTGGAGATTAGACATTTTATTTCATAGCAAATAGATATTTAAATATTTCATACTTACAATTGTTACAACCATCTCTCAAGAAAGATGAAGTCATCATTGAATACACAAGAGAATTTTTTTTCAATGAACTTGGATGGACAAGCTTGTATGGAATCAGACTTTCTCATAGTTTATCCTCTTAGAGTTTGGAGGCTATTGAAGACTTTTTTTTTCTTCTAAAATGAGATGATGCAATAGCATTGATTTCAATCTGTATTTTTAGTCTGCCCTAGACTGCACATAAGTTTGCATTTGTTTTGGCCATAATCTTGTCCAGAAGGCTCCAAATGACCTCTCGTCTGAAATGATAGATCATATTTTGAGTCTAATTTTGTACAAACATTACTTTACTTGAATTGAAGTTTTTTGTAAAAGTTATCACTGAAATAACAAAGGAGTGTCAGAATATATATATATATATATATATATATATATATATATATATATATATAGAAAGAGAATAGTTTTTTAACCTTGTGTAGACCATGCCTACCTGATAGCTTTACTCATAGTTTATACTCTTAGAGCTTAGAGTTTCTTTCAGTTTATACTCTTAAAAGTTGGAGTGTCTTATAGTTTATACTCGTAAAAGTTTGGAGTGTCTTACAGTTTATACTCGTAAAAGTTTGGAGTGTTATGCCTCTTTAGACATAATATCATTTTAGAAATTTTGCATTTATTGAGGGAGGAGAGTACTCTCCATCAAGTGAAATTACTTTATAGGCCCCGTTTGAGTAAACCTCTTGTACTATGAAAGGGCCTTACCATTTTAGCTCAAATTTACTTTTTGTTCGCGTGATAATTATAGGACGGACAACAGCCAATACTAAATCGCTAACCTTGAAGGATCTATGATAAACTTTTTTTTATCAAAAGCTCATGAAATACGAGCCTGATATATCTCCAAAATTTGTTTTGCTCTTAAGCGATTATCCTCTAAACCATCCAATTCTTCTAGTCGAGCCTTTAGTGCTTCATCCTCTAAAAGTCCTTCATGGATTATAACTCTATAAGATGGGATCTGCACTTCAAGTGGTAGTACGGCCTCACCTTCGAAGACCAATGCATAAGGTGTTGAGCCTGTAGGTGTTCGAATAATAGTACGATATGCCCATAAACTATCCATAAGCCGCTCATGCCATTCTCGTTTATTATGGGAGACCACTTTCTTCATAATTTGTATAATGTCTTATTGAATGCCTCAGCTTGACCATTGGCTACTGCATTATAGGCTGATGAAAAGTAATGTTTAATATGAAATTTTGCACAAAGTCTCTGCATATCCTAATTTTTGAATGGAGTTCCATTGTTAGATATAATTCTAGTTGGTATGCTAAATCGATATATTTAATGAGTACGAACAAAATTGATCACATCTACACCTCGTGTCTCTTTTAGAAGGATAGCTTCTGCCCGCTTAGAAAAATAGTCAGTTGCAGCCAAGATATAGCTATGTCCTTTGGATGATGGAGGATGAATAGGGCCTACGATGTCCATCCCCCATGCATCAAAAGGCTAAGATACATTAGTTGTATGGAGTGGTTCTAGGGGTTGATGTATAAAATCTGCATGAATTTGACAAACATGGCATCTCTTAGCAAATTACATTGCATCTCGAGCCATTGCAGGCTAGTAATATCCTAGATGTTTGAGTTGATGGTAAAGCCTTTGTCCTGATTGATGAGCTCCACGTACCCTAGCATGTACTTCTTTCGAAGCATTCATAGCTTCATCTTCAGATAAACATCGAAGAAGCATACCATCAAAAGATCGCCTAAAGAGGATCCCCTTAATGCAAGTATAATGTATAGCACGCTTCTTTATTTGTTATCTCTGGTGATTATCTACAGGAAGAATTCCATGGTTGAGATAATTCAGTAAGGGTCTTCGCCAATCTGTTTCCTCTTTAATGTAAGCTGAAATAGTCGAGGATGTTAATGTCTCTTGTGGTGACACTTTAAGTATCGATGATAGTATCCGCCTTGTTTCAACATTTATTTGGAGGGTAGTGTTTGGAGAAATAGCCAATGAAGCCGCAAGGCTTGCTAGAGCATCCACTCTATGATTATAAGATCGGGGGACATGTTAAATTTGAATTTTTTGAAATTGATGGATCAACTCCTGGGCCTTTAGAAAATATGGGATCAATTCCTTCTTTTTGGCAACATATTTTCCATTCAGTTGATGTATAACAAGTTGTGAATCACCATAGACTACCAATGGATCATGATGTAAGTCTAATGCTAATTCGAGACCAATGACAAGAGCCTCATACTCAACTTCATTATTAGATGATGCTGAAGTTAATGTAAAAGAGTATGGTAGAGATTCTCCTTTAGGAGTAACAAATACAACTCCAGCTCCTGCCACCGTTCCTCGACTGGCTCCATCAAAATACATGACCCATGAAGGGGCTATGAAGGTAGTCATAACTTCATCATCGGGAAGATCATATTCAATCTCTTTTTCTCCTATCAAAGCATGAGCTGCTAGAAGATCTGTTAAAGCCTGCCCTTTAACAGCCTTTTGAGGTACATAGACAATATCAAATTGAGTAAAAAACATTGCCTATTTTGCTAAGCGACTTGATAAAACTAATTTTCCAAGAATATATTTGAGAGAATCTGCCCGAGATACCAAGTGAATAGTATGCTCTAACATATAATGTCTAAGTTTTTGGGCTGCAAAAACTAAGGCCAAACATATTTTTTCCATACCCAGATAGTTCTGTTCTGTCCCCAGCATCATACGACTCAGATAATACAAAGCAACTTCCTTTCCCTCATCATTAACTTGGGCCAATAACACCCCTAAAGACATGGGTAATGCAGTCATATATAATATTAGAGGTCGCCCTTTAATGGGGACTCCTAGCACAGGTGGGCATGTCAAATATTTTTTTATACTTTCAAAAGCATTTTGACATGCATTATCCCATTCAAAAGAAACGTCTTTTTTCATTAGTTTTGTAAATGGTTGGTACCTGCCGGCTAAATTAGCAATGAAACGTCGAATGTATGCAAGTCGCCATTGAAGACTTTTCAGCTCATGTAGGTTTCGTGGTTGTGGCATCTCAATGATAGCCTTTTTCTTTGCTGGATCAATCTCAATTCTATCTTTACGAATTACTAGCCCCAAAATTTTCCTGATGAGACACCGAATGCACATTTTGTCGGGTTCATCTTTAATTGATGTTTTCTTAAGCATTCAAAAACCAAAGAAAGATCTTATAAATTTTTGTTTCTATGTTTTGTTTTTATCACAGTGTCATCAACATAACACTCTACCTCATCATGGAGAAGATCAGTAAAAATCTCTGTCATAGCACGTTGGTATGTCGCACCGGCATTTTTCGTCCAAAAGGCATTACTTTATAACAAAAGATACATTTTGGTGTCCTAAAAGCAGTAAACTCTTCATCTTCTGATGCCATACAAATTTGATTGTACCCCAAATCACCATCCATGAATGATAATATTCCATGACCTGTAGTAGAATCCATCAATCTCAGCTATTATTTGAGGTAATATTTCTTGATGAAAACGATGTTGTTATTGCTTAATAGGTGTAATATCACTTGAAATGGCTAAGCGATGTACTGCTATATTTGGATCAAGCCCAGGCATCTCCTTGTAACTCCAAGCAAAGACGTCCTTGTTCTTGGATAAGAAATATTTGTATTCATCCTTTTCATTCTTGCACATATGGGCACTGATAAATATGGGACGAGGGTCATCACTAGTGCCAAGATTAATTTCCTCTAATTCATCTGTTGTAGCTTGTTCTCCTTCTTCCAATTGGGATGGGGCTGGCTGCAAGTCCACAAGTTCTTGAGATGATGTCATGCATACTTCATATCCTAAACCTTTCTTCATAGATGATAGTCTTTTGCCATGGTAAAGAGCATCTCTTTGTTTTGGACTGAGCATTTTGTCAAAAGGTGCAAGAGAACCTTCTTCGTTAATCAAATCTAAAATTAACTTTATACCATAACCTATTTTTTTCATCATATTAAAGGCTTTCTAGTCATAAAAAATAGGAAGACGATATATTGAATCTTTATAACTTATAGAAGAAGCTGGTACAAAGGCTATAGATTTTTCCTTTTGACCACTAAGCTCTTTACCTTGGTTAGAATTCAAGACTTCATACTCAAGTATTTGAAAGACAGGGTCTCCATCTTTCCTTTGTTCTCGAGGTATGTAATGATATTTAACTTTCTTTGGATTTACTCCATCATGAGCAATTTCTTCTTTAGGGTTAACTTTGTTAGCTCTGAAACTGGTTCCTTTGATCTCCTTGGTAATAACGTCCTTGAAGTAAAATTTTGCATCAGCATAGAAGGCTTCTGCACTTGTAAAAGGTTGTGTATCTACAAATACTCTTCTAATTTCTCTCTCGGGTGTTTTATACTTGAAGCACTAATGCAAGGAGGAGGATATCACGCCGTATTCATGCAACCAAGGACGTCCTAATAATGCATTGTAAGATATGAATGCATCAATCACATGAAAGAGAGGAGTAGAAATCCCTCCTTGAAAATCTCAAGGCCAAACGCATAGTTCCTAAAGCTTGTTGCCCTGTTTGATTAAATCCCTAGATGACAATGTTGCTTCTTGTAAGATTTCTTATAGTATATCCCAGCTTTGTCAACATCCTTAAAGGGATTAAATTTATAGCAGACCCACAATCCAACATGATTCAATTAATTGACTTATCTTCTAAATCACCCGTGACTAACAAAGGTCAATTATGAAGCTTTGAGCCCAACAGAAGGTCTTCATCAGTGAATTCAATATTTAAGACTTCGAGTGGATTTATATCCACATCAGCTACTTCTACCCTATAGTCATCAGGAAATTGGATTGCGGTAACAAATGCCTTTCGCAAATCAGAAGACAAACACAAAGCATCATACACACTAAGAAGTGATGATATTTTTTTTAGATGTGCAAGTACATTGTATTTGACAGTCTCAGAAGGACCTACCACATTTGGAGTTACATTATCAAGAGGTTGAGATTTTTCCTTGCGAGGCATTATGTACTCAACAGGAGGAGGATGGATCTCTTTTGTCTGAAATCCAGAACAAGTGGTAGTATTAACCTCAGGAGTTTCTTCTGGGAAGCACAATAGTCCATCATCTCCTTCCACAACTCCAATAGTATTGCAATGTAAATCATTTGCCCAAGGGGTATTATTATCCACCACTTGAGGCTTATTAATGTAAAGTTCACGAGAAATCCTTGCAATGAATACTTCAATTTCCTCCTTTGGCATCACTTTATGAAGTATTTTGTATTTAGGAGTTCTTTTCTTTTTGGAAAGAGGAGGTCGAGCTGCCCCTGTTGGTATAGGGTTGCTCTTCGCAGTTTTAACCCTTTCTTTAAAAGCCTGTCTCCTTTTTTGTTTCTTGCTGACGTAAGGCCTACCTTGATTTGTATAGAGTTGCTCAGGTTCTGATATTGAATCATCGTCATCTGTTATAGGCAACGGGATTTCTGGTAAGGCTGAGTCTTGCCTTTGTATTAAAACCAGCATTGCCCTACTAGATTATATATCCTCAACAAACAGATGCTTCTTTATGTGGGATGGTGGAGATTGTTTTACTGAGCATGTGAGGATAGGAAATGGTGTTGGAGTCTTACTTTTCCTCTCCATTATAGTCGGTGGAGTTGAAGGGGACTACAACTCTTTCATATGGATTACATGACGTGGCACCTTTGAGGGAGTCATTGGTAAAGATGAATCTTCCATAGGGCGATATGATGGTGGTACATAAGGTACTGCATATGATGATAATGTTAAAGTATCTATGCACTTAGGCAAAGCCTTTTCATCTACTTGACTAATAGACACCATATTGGCGGATTGTCCTCCTTTCTTAAAATTTTAAAGTAATGCAGGATCAATGGTTCCATCATCAATCATTTATTGAACTTTATCTTTAAAAACAAAACATTCTTCTAAGGTGTGTCCTGGCATACGATGATACTTACAATATCGTCGATCATCGTGCCTCTTATTATTTTCATTTACTTGGCGAGGTTCAGGCAATTGTACCAGCTTCATCTCGGTTAATCCCTTAAAGAAATCCTCAACCACTTCTTTGGGAAAGGAATGCTCCCTTTCAAGTCTATCTTTCAAACTTTTTGGCTTCCCAACACTATTAAACTTTAAATTCTTCGACTGGACATTGGACTCATTTGGTCAAACTTTTGTATATTGTGTTGCCACAGATGTCTCCATCACATGCTTATTCTTATCACGGGTGTGATCTCTCTTTCCTTTGTCTAGCCCATGTTCAAAAAAATTATGGTGCCCTTTGTCTGAGCGACGATTCAACTGATTGAGATAATTTTCTATTTCAGTTGACTTAGATGCCAACTATTCAAAAGTCATAGGCCACACACCTTGAAGATGAATAGCCATTTCTGGTCAAAGATTATTCATGCACATCCTTACAGCCTCTGAACTGTGATTGGCTGAGGACAATGGAGACTCAAATTTCTCCATCTGTTAATAAAATCAGATGCCCTCTCATTATGGGCTTGTTCTGTCTGAGTTAATTCGGTGATGCACACGGTCCTTTGAGTGTTATA
Source organism: Asparagus kiusianus (assembly GCA_022839385.1). Lineage (NCBI taxonomy): Eukaryota > Viridiplantae > Streptophyta > Magnoliopsida > Asparagales > Asparagaceae > Asparagus > Asparagus kiusianus. The sequence continues at coordinate 162,773 of BQKN01064826.1, forward strand.
GAAGTGTTATAAGAAGGCTTCTTGCATCTGCTCCCAATTTCTTATTGATCCAGGCAGAAGTTTACTATACCAAGTGAATGCAGGACCTGAAAGTGTTTGAACAAACTGTCTTAACAGGAGAGCCCCATTATGAATGGTTTCACATGTTGCTAGAAAGTGAGCGATGTGCTCATGTGGCAAACCATTTCCATTGAATTTAGCGAATTGAGGTTGTCGATAATTTACAGGGAAGGGAATCATGTCAATCTCATCAGGATAAGGCTTTGTATAGCCCGGTCTTATTGCATACTGATTTTGCATTAACTGTGCCCTGACCCCTTCAGTGATGAGTCTTTGTACTGTATCAAGTGAAACTACAATTGGGTGATGTTGAACATCTGAAGTATTATTTGTTGAAGTGGAAGGATTCGCAAAGGTTTGTGCTCTAAGTTGAGCAATTTCTTCTTCTTTCTGTTGGAGCTCTCTTTGAAGTTGTATCAATTTATCATCAAGGGACATTTCATCAGTTGTCAAAACTTGTTCTGTGCCTAATAAATTAGGTTCATATTCTTTTTCTACACTACCAATGGTATCATTAGAGTGAGAACGAGAATAAGAAGAAGCGGATGATTCATTGTCATTATTTTCAACTTCAAGAGATACAGATTATGACCTAGACTGACTTCTCATCATAAGTTGATGTTTCGGTACAATAGTATGCCTCCTTTTAAAATACATATCTTCATCATCAATCACACTAACAGGCATGACATTCATGACATGACTAGGGTGAGGATTATTCAAATCAAGCACCGTGTTGATTTCACATAAGTGCTTACGTAACCAACGAACTCGCCTTCTATCTTCAGAGGAAAGAACATGACTTACCCTATCTTGTAAAAGCAATCGATACTCCCTAGCCATTAATCATCATGTCACCACACGACGCCCTCCTAGGGTCAATGCTGGTTCATAGTAATGGATTGGTTGTTGATAATACTGATGTTGATGGTGGGTGCTTTCGTAATATTTATAAACAAGAGTATCTTCCCTTTCATTTCTTTGAGGTATAACACGTTGCATATAATGTCTGAAGAAGGATCGTCCTCTAGTCTTATAATCAGTTGGTTCAGCGGAATGATATCGAGGAGATTATCTTAATTACAAGTAATCTTCATTTGACTTCAACATATTGCTCCGAGAAGATAAGGTTGAATCATATTTAGATTCATAGCTCATTGGTTTACCCGAATAGAATTAATAGTGCCAAGAACGAGGAGCATCATTTTGGTGATCCCTCACTTTAGGCCTACCCAGGAGAATAGTAGAGGGGCTTGTATAATATTGCTTTGACGTCTCCCTTGAGGGGTCATTAACTTGAACTTGTTGCACTGGGGCAGGCATTATCCTACTTGGTGTTCTAAAAAAAACTTTCCTTCTTGATAGGTCCTTTTGGTTGTTGAGGTTTGGGCAATTGAAGAGGAGGGAATTCTTTATCATAAGAATTTGCTCCAAATACCTCCATATCTCTCGAGCATCCAATATAAGGGAAACGTCTTTGAGCAACATAGTGCCTCATTTCAACTGAAGAGGAATCCATGTTTTCTTCCATTACTCCCTTACCCTTTCCAACATGAAAGGTGGGTGGTTTTTCCTCATTGTTAAGGACATCTTTAGGATCCTCACGGATAATAATACCAGGGGTGTTCCTCCTGTTTGCATTAATCTTTTGAGTATTAGAGACATGAACTTGGACTGCGGGTGATTTCCTCATCCTTTTCTTCATAGCCTTAGTCACCACTGGAGTAAAGCCATCATTGTCCGTGTCAGCATGCATTTGATGAATAGAATATTCAGGTTGTGGACAGGGCATGGTGTTGATCGCGGAATGTTTTCCATTGTAGCCATCTCCACAGGGACCAGCACCCACAATGCACCAATTTGCATGGAAACAAATTTTTGAGTTGTGCCATTAACATTTGAGTTGCTCGCATGACTTGCCATTTTACCTACGAACAATGAATGTAGAAATAATGCTTTAGTGCTTTGTGCATAGAATTTTTTTAATGCTTTATGCATAAGATGTCATCTAATATTTGCTTTCTAAAAGATGAGGGGAAAAGCATGCTCCCACTGTGGTCGCCAAAATTTTTGTAAGCGTCAGAGTGCCCGACGTGTATGGTTTGTAAAAAAAATCCAAAGTGGTGCTATTATCCATCAAAGAAGCAATAATATTTGAGTAGGCTAATCTCTTCTTGACTAAGCCGTAACACTAATCTCAAGAAGAGTAGAGAAATCTCTAAATATTTACTCCTTAGATATTAGTATCACTTTGTTTGTAAAAATATTTAAGAGGTGCATGCTTCCAGAAATTTATTTCTTTCTGTTAATTACTCTTGTTAAAAGAAACCCCTGATTAGTAGAAACCAAAGAATTAAATAGACGTTAGAAATTAAATGCAGAAATATATTGATTTTATTGTCTTTCTACTGTATTACAAAACTCAAGAGAAAGAATATGGGATCTTGGGTCTCCAGATAATATTCTGGAGCCCTCCTCCCTTTCAAAAATAAAAATGCAGAGGACCTTGTTGTTGTTTCAAATTCTAAGTCTCTCCTTCTTTTCAATCTCTCCATATCTTTTTTGTCGTTCCTTTTTTTTGTTCCTCCCCTTTTGAATGGCAAATGAGGTCTCAATTTATATCAAAAACCAAGGGGAAGTTATCGCCAGGTGTTTAAAATGGATTGGTGGGGGAGTTATTGTAACTTCCTCATTGAAACTTCCTTATCAAGATTGTTGTGTTCGTTTATCATAACGAATATCTTCTTTGCTTTTCATTTCTCAAGTGTCTATCTGCTTATCTTTCATATTTCTAAAATAAGTGTAAATGGAGAGCCCTTTGTTCGCGGGAAAATTCGTGTCTTTCTTCATTGATATCATTGCCATCTTAGTTAACAACTTTATGCGTTACAAAGATCCGGTCTTTTTATAAGATCCGGTTACAATGAAAATCAAAAATAAGAAAAAGAAAGATTACAAATTTATTCCTTGTTTGCCGAACGAATCGCGAGCTCCTGTTATGCGGTCACTCGCTTTGGTGGGTTCTTTGCCTGCGCCGGGGTTGTTTGCCGTGGACCACCGCGTGATCTCGATCCGATCGGATCTACACGATATGACGGGTACTATTCCACCAAGGGAATAATAGCCGGGAGGGATTGTTTCACCAAGGAAACAACCGCTCGATGCTC
>BQKN01064826.1:167798-190595 GCA_022839385.1 Asparagus kiusianus
TATCCTTACTTAGGTTTCAGGATAAAATACCCCAGAACCGAACTCTGATGTCTTTTTCAATCGGAAAAAGACTAAACCGGCAGCGCATGTTAGGCGCAGACTTATCCCTGCTTAGGATTCGGGATAAAATTCCTAGGATGAATCCTAAATTGATAAATTTCGAAAAAGGAGTTGGTGTGGGAAGGAAGAATTTTATATTCTATTCCCTGAACAAAGAAGGAAGAATTTTATATTCTATTCCTTGTTTCTGGAAAGGAAGAATTTTATATTCTATTTCCAGTGCAAGAAGGAAACTAGAAGTGGGATCTCCACTCCGAGAATCCGGAAGATCTAGATAAACTTGCCTTTTATAGGATTGGTTATCTGATCGAAAGATGAGTTCTTCGTTTATCGAAGTGAAATTCCTACTTCGGTTATAACCATGAGAAGGTTTAACCAAAGAGAAAGGAAAGGGAGTTCTTTCGTTTATCGAAAGGAGACTCTGAATTAAAAGTGGGCCTCTTGTTCGTGGAAAGAATCAAGAGGGGAATTTGTTGGTGGTTTGGACCAAGAAGACAGCTTTTAGTAGACTCACTGTCAATTGAAATTGATCAGTGAGGGATCTTGGTGGTCCCACCGTCAATTGATTCGATCGGTGGGGGATTCTGTGGTGGAGACTATGAGTCGTCAACACCAATGAGAGTTTTGTGAGGGAAAATTGATCCAATGAAGTGATCGGATTTCATCTCAGCAAAAGAGTGTTCGGAAATTAGGAGTTTAGTGTTTATCACTTTATTCATCATGACCGGGTTATCCCTAAGAATATTATATTTAACATTCTTCCGGGAACTTCCCATTACATGAATTATCCACCCCCAGCTTTCTTTGCAGCACTGGGTTTATTATTGCATTAACCGCATGATCAGGTTATCCTTAAGAATACCACGCATGGCACTCTCCAGGAACTTCCCGTGGAAGAAAGGAAATAGTTTAGACTCTTATACCTATTGGAGTATCAGGGAGCAGTTTATACTTTTATACCGGTCGGAGTTAGGGGGTACAGTTTATACTCGTGCACCCACTGGAGTCTCGCCGTTCTGGACTGGCTTACTCTAGCGTTATGACGCCGGCTTCAACCAAGGTCTGGATACTGTTCTTTAGAGTAAAGCAGGCCTTGGTGGGGTGAAGGATCCTCCTGTGGTATGCGCAGTACTTCGGATCCGCAATATCGTCAGCTTCCTCCTGATTCGTGATCGGTGGGAGCTTGATCTTGTTATTGTCAAGGAGGGATTTGAAGATGGCTGGAACATCTTCATCCTTGAAGGAGTACTCTTTTTGAGGCCTCTGATCCGAAGTTTTCTGTTGTCTCTGGGACTGCTGTTGCGACGTTTGATTAGCATCGACAGCTGCTGCAGGTGTTTTACCCTTACCATGGGAGGCAAAGTTCGAGTTTGGAGGATTGGTCGTCGATCGACTCCTCTCGGCCCTTTTCCTTCGGAGGAATCGTTCGGCTTGCTCCCCTCGAACCTTCAAATCTTTCCAAGTGTTGGACGGCGCTGTTCCCATTGCTTCCAGGCGCTGTTCCCATTGCTTCCAGCACGTCCAATGAAAGATTGTTGTGGCAAGTCTGAAGAATGAACTCCTCAGTGATCGGGTCCCGACAGTTTATTGCTTTGTTCCGGAACCTCTTGACGAAGGTGTCCACTAATTCCCCGTCTTTCTGTTTCTCGTCGAGCAATGACCCGATGGATATCTCGGTGTCGTCGTCGAAGAAATTGGTGAGGAACATGGTTTCCATATCGTCCCAGCTGCTCACGCTACCTGGCTTGAGGCGGCGATACCAATCGAAGGCGGCTCCGCGAAGAGTGCCAACGAATGACCGCACCATCAGAGGCTCATTGCCGGAGATAACACCCAGGTGCGATTTAAAATAAATCAAATGCTGAGTGGGGGAACCTTTCCCATCGAACGGCGTGAAGTTGATTAGACTAAACTTCGCCGGATAGGGGATTGAATCCCACTCCCTTGGGTATGGACAAGGAATGCCCGTTTTCTTCACCTCTTGAGCGGACATCAACGTATTGATCTTGCTTTCGAGGTTCTTGATCTTCAAGTTTTCACTTGCATCTTCGTTGGCATCCTCATTACCACCCCCTGCGTTGATGGGAGGGTCATTGGCATTATGAGTTTCATCCGCATCCGTATGCTCAACTTCCTGAACAACCTGATTACGATGGCTTGGTTCACCTTGCTGGTTCCTCAGTGCCTGGATTTGCTGGTCATGCATCTCCCTCATGGTCTGCATGGCCATCTGCATCTCGAGCCTGAAGGTCTCCTGTTGTTTGGCCATGGCTTCTTCAAGCATCTTGGCCACTTGTTCTGCGCTTATCATGAATGACTCGCGGGGTTCTCCTTCGCTGGATACAGTGTTATCAGACGCAACCGCAGAGCATGTATCTGATTCCTCATCCTCTGAAGGTGGTCTCATCTGAACCCTCCCATACGTCCTTCGTGAGATGGCTCCGGACTGCAAACGGGTTAGACGCTGGGATGCATTCAGAATCGACTCGAGATCATCCCGTGCCAATGTCCCCTTGTTGGTCATATTAGCGGTGACCTTCGGGAATTCTCCGTCTTCAACCACCGCTCTCCTTCGTCGGAAACGTTTAGGCCTTGACTTTGGCATCTCAGTGCTGAGCCTTTCGAACACCGAGACTCTTTCAGGGACTGCCTTGATGCAGTTGCACTCAGACAGTACCGCCCGAATGAGCTTTGAACACGGACATTGCGTTTCGAGCTTATGAGGGCTTCTCTTTCTTATCTTGCTCGTACCCCCAGCACGATAGTACAACTCATCAATTTGATCGGAGTAAGCTATCGTGTGTTGGCACGATTTCTCAGGTATAACGTTATCATCATCGGATGACAACGTTTCCTTCTGAGAGCGAATTACCTTATTTGGACTTTCGAGAGTCACTCGCCTCGAGACGTGCCTTTGTGGGCGTGAATTCTCAACGGGCTCCCGAACTTCGATGCGCAAGGTAGTGCGCTTAGGTGCCGTGAAGTCCTTGTCATGTTGAGGGTTGTGTCGACCCCCAGCATGTTGATTAGTTCGGAGCTGTCTCAGTGGGCCCAAACGTTCTTGGATTGGAGCATTGCTTCGCTCCTCGGGAAGTGGACCGAGGCGCTCCAAGACTGACTTTCTTTTCTGGGATGGTCTTGCGGGATCTCCCGGAGCAGTTGTGGAAGTCATCGGCGATTTGGATTGATTCGCCGGGAGTTGAATTCTCGAAGGCTGCAGTTGTTGCTCCTTAGTCTGCATCGCCGCTTCAGACTTAGGCCTCCATACTTTGCGAGTTGGTGGCGATTTCTTGGCCACTCCATTCTGCAGCTTCCTACGGGCTTCCTCGACTCGAGCCCGTGCTTGCGCTGATAATACACGGTGCTTGCGAATGCATTCTTCCAGCGTTGAGCGGTTCCGTTTGACACGGACCCATTCTGTTGCTGGCGGCTTGGAAGATGCGCCATTCATCTGCTGTTGAGGCTGTTTGCCTCTTTTGCTCTTCAGATCCGCCTTGTAACAGACTCCGTCCACGGATTCCATCGCCTTTGCGAATTGTTTCGCAAGCCGTTGACGTTGCCTTTGGCGGGCTCTCTTCGAGAGAGTCACTACGCCCCCTACGGCAGAAGGGTTGGCCAGAGTAGATCCGACCTGGTTGGAGGTTGGGGAGATCTCACCCAATGCAGCTTCGGCATCAAACGGGGCGAGATCTTCGTTGGTAGCTTCAACATCTTCGTACCAACGAAGTTTCCTCTTGGAGGAGAATTTTGGAGACTTGGACTTGTGGGAGGAGGTAGATCCGGACGAGGACGACAGGTACGCCTCGAACTTCTGTTGGTCGAACTCATATTCGACCTCCTCCACGACCGGGATCGGGATCCGCGGTTGCGACGCAATGATCTCGTCGGCGAGATCGGTAGCTCCCACTGTGGTCGCCAGATTGTTCGCGGGAAAATTCGTGTCTTTCTTCATTGATATCATTGCCATCTTAGTTAACAACTTTATGCGTTACAAAGATCCGGTCTTTTTATAAGATCCGGTTACAATGAAAATCAAAAATAAGAAAAAGAAAGATTACAAATTTATTCCTTGTTTGCCGAACGAATCGCGAGCTCCTGTTATGCGGTCACTCGCTTTGGTGGGTTCTTTGCCTGCGCTGGGGTTGTTTGCCATGGACCACCGCGTGATCTCGATCCGATCGGATCTACACGATATGACGGGTACTATTCCACCAAGGGAATAATAGCCGGGAGGGATTGTTTCACCAAGGAAACAACCGCTCGATGCTCGGGATCTAAGAACCAAGCTTAGATCCGGAGTGTGATCGTGTAGATCTCAGATCTGATTCTCTCGAACTCCTACCTTATTTGGCGTTGACGATCGCCGGACACCGGATCTGGAAGTCCAAGCCTTCAAGCCTTCAAAGTTGAGATCTTTTTTAGATCTGAGTCTTCAATCCAGCAGGGCTTCGCCTCCTCCAAAATCCAACCTCTGAACCAAATGAGCACAAGGCCTATTTATAGGCGCTCAAACCTGTGCCTTGGGCACGGAACAGGGCCTAGCCACCCCTGGGTGGCTCGGCCATGGCCGAGCCACCCATGGGTGGCTCAGCCTAAGGCGGAGTCCCCCGGGGTTTGGGCTTGTGTTCGTTTTGTGGTTTTCCGGTGTTTTCGGTTCTCCGTTGTTCGGATTTGATTCGGTTTGTGGTTGACTTGGTTTGGAATCGACTTATTGACTTGATTCCAAATATGGCAGTTAATCCGCTTCTGAGTTCGAGTCCGAAACCGATCTTGATTCGATCGTGGTTCATCCGAGTTCGCTCTTGTTTAGATGACTCGTTGACTCCTCGAACCGTTGGATTGATTCCGCACGCGATTGACATTGTTTGCGTGCAATTTGTTGACCTTGTCGCTTCGTCACTCGATGGTTCGTTGATTTGTCGAATCACCGTGTCGAGCTGTGTTGTGGGACCTATAGGCAATTTTATACGCCTACACCCTTATCCCTTTAAGTTGAAATAAGGTTCGTATGAGGTTGGGCTGTTAACCCTTATGTTTTGATGATGATTTACAACCACCATTATCGGTACTAATTGCTTGTTGAGTGATATTATAGTTAATATATATATCAAGCTTATTAGTATCACTCAATGGAGGATTGGATGGAATATGAGCTACAACGATGATACCCAAAGGAGGAGGAGGCATAGTGATGAAGCAAATGTTAATCAAGAACAACATATACAAGTGAAAGCTTCATCAACTCAAAGCTATATCAAGACTCAAAGAAATGTAATTCTATGTGAGGATATTAGCTAGTTTTTATTTTCTCTCTAGTGCTAGAATGTAGGCAAGTAGTTGTAGATTTTATTTGAAGCTATTGGGATATCACACACATGTTTTCATACTTATATTTTTTAGTGTTTTGAAAAAATATCTTTTTTCACAAGTATGAGGACCTATTCACAAAATTAATTTTCTAAACTGTTTGTTTTTAGTATTAAAAACAATCTACAAAGTTACACAATTTTTAGAAGTCATTTCACTATTTTTATAAACTTTTAAAGAGTCAAAAATAGGTTTTAAAACAGATATCTTTTGTGTCAGTTTGCGGTCGACCGCCACGGTCGACCGCGCCTATGTTTTTCTCTGAGTGGGCAGCAGAAACTTTCACGGTCGACCGTTAATCTGAAAATACCCACGGTCGACCGTCACGGTTGACCGTAAAAGTCTCTAGAATTTTTCTCAGATTTGAAAGTGGCTCGCGATCGACCGCGAGAATTTCACGATCGACCGTGAGAATTTTACGGTCGACCGCCGTTCACCCTAATGGATTTTTTGGTACAGTTTTAGAAAATCATTTTTACGGGATTTTGGGGGATTTGGGTATGAGTTTTTACAGCTGTTCTTTTTCCTATATAAACCCTTCTACCCCTCTTCTCCTAGATGCTCTTGTCTATTAAAAAAATCTTGTTGTCTTGTTTTACTATTTTCAAAAGAGCCTCAAACTTTCAAACTTGTTTTCTTTGTTTTTCAAGTTCACATCCCAAGCTTCAGTGTAATATTTCTCCTTGCCATAAGGACACTGTAAAGAGAGATTTTACACCATTTACTACTGTTGTGAGCTTGATCTTGTGGAGATCAACTGTGTGGGAGTGAGATCTTATGTTGATCAACTGTGTAGTTGTGAGATCTTGTGGAGATCGTTGTGTAGAAGAAGTTCCGACTTCCAAACCGGGTTGTGTAGTGGATTCTCCTCGAGAGTGGGGAGCGGGGACGTAGGTCAGCGGGCCGAACCTCGTTAACACATTGCGCATCACTTGGATAACGATTTCTAACTCTATCTCATTTACTTTGGTTGTTCTATTTGTGGTGTATTGCTTGTCTTATTTTTTATTGCACAATTATTACCTTAAGACCCTAATCCCCCCCCCCCCCCCCTCTAGGGTCTAACATGGGCATCCTCAAGTTAGATTTTATAACTAAGGCTTATGATCACATGACTTTCAAATTTACATGAGGTGCTGTCATCCTCAACTTAATTTTCATTTATATGAGGTACTACACCTCACATTGATTAGGATTTGTATGAGGTAATATCCCTCACATTAGTTTTGAATTTTATGAGGTATTATCATCCTCACATTAAGTTTCATTTATAGGGCTTGTTCATATAATTTTTTTTGTATCTACAGTATCTTAGTACCAAGCCCCTGTTAAGCCAATCCAGAGAAGGGGAAATCATGTACCTTTATCTAGCCATATCCCTCGAAGTCATGAGTTCTGTCTTGGTTCAAGAGTAAAAGGGTATTTAGAAACCGGTGTACTATGTCAGTAGGATCTTGAAGTTAGTCGGGCTCAACTATCCTCTTATTGAGAAAGCTTCCTTCATCCTCATCACTTTGGCTAGGAGACTTTATTATGCGAACAAGTATGCCTTTGAAGAAGGCACTTGGCAGCCCCACCACTTTAGGAAGGATGGTCGCCTAGTCGGTCGAACTTAGTGAGTATGACGTACAGTTCGAACTAAGAACAACGATCAAAGCCCATGCCTTGGCTGACTTCCTCATTGAATCAACCTCCCCACTTGACGAACCATCTACACTGTTGTCACCAGCCCAGCCAAAGTCTTCCACCTCTCAAGCAGTCAAGGTATCTGCCTATCAGACACGTCGCACCCTTGAGTATGATTCTCTAGAGTTCTCCTCTTGGTGGTTAATGAAGGTGGAATGGTCCTCTGGTAAAGCCGGTAGTGGAGCGGGAGTGGTCCTATGTAGTCTAGATGGGTCGATGTAGGAACACTCCATCGCTTTTGATTTCTCAGCCTCGAACAATGAGGCCGACTATGAAGTACTTTTAGCAGATCTTCGAGTCACCTTGGCGACAAAGGCCGAGCGCCTCCATTCTAGCCAACTCCCAACTTGTTGTACACTAGGTAAATGGTGAATATGCGGTCAAAGACTCGAGAATGGTCCTGTATTTGAAGGCGGTCAAGGAGCTACTAACCAACTTTATAGATTTCAAAATCTCCCAAGTCCCCCGTGCTATTAATGCTCAGGTGGGCACTTTGTCCAAACTTGGGTCGACCGGTTTAGTAAGCCAGGCAGGACCCATATACACAGATACCCTCAAGCATCCAAGCATCATGGAGACTCCTTCATTGGTCATGCAGACCAAGACATCTATAGAACCCTATTGGATGGATCCAATCATCCAGTATCTGAAGGAGAGACCTCACCAGTGAATATCATTGAAGCTAGGAGTTTACAAAGGAATGCAAGCCGATATCTCTTGCTTGATAATCAACTTTACCGAATGTCATACTCCAGCAATGGTGTGGGGCCTTATCTCCGATGTCTTTGGCCAGCAGAGGCTAGCTATGTTCTTAGAGAGATCCATGAGGGGACTTGCAGGAATAATCCAAGGGCCAGAACTCTCGCCCAGAAGGTCATTTGACAAGGATATTATTGGCCCACCATCTTAACCTAGTCTAAGAGACTCGTTTCTATGTGCCAGAAATGCCAATTTCTCTTGATCAACCCTAGAGCTGCAACCACAAAGCTCACCTTCACCCTGAGTCCAATTATGTTTGCTTAATGAGGATTAGATATATTGGGCCCTCTCTCGATAGCCTTTGGGCAGCAGAAGTTACTAATTATTGCAATCAACTACTTCACCAAGTGGATTGAGACCGAGCCTTTGGCCAAAATTAGTGAGAGAAACATCATAAATTTTGTGTGGAGATCCATTGTCTGTCGATTTGGAGTTCCCCTCTCCTTCATCATAGACAACATCACTTAGTTCGATAGCGAAGGCTTAAGAAGCTTTTGTGAAGAATGGAACATCCGCCTCAAGTTCACCTCAGTCACCTATCCGAAATGTAATGGGCTCACAAAAGCCACTAACAAATACATTCTTCAAGCCCTAAGGATGAAGGTGGACAAGGCGGTTGAAAATTAGGTCAAAGAATTGCCTTCAATCTTGTGGTGTTACCACACGATTCATAAGAACTCAACGAGCGAAACTCCATTCAAACTAGCTTATGGAGCCAAAGCAGTCACCCTAGTTGAAGTCCGCATGCCTACAATCCAACTGCAACATTTTGATAAAAAGCTCAATTCTGAAGGACTATGAATCAGGCTGGATCTCATCGATGAAGTTCAGGAACAATCTCTCCAGTCCCTAATCATCAATCAACAATGCATTACTTAGCACTACAATAGCAAGGTTCGACCCCAAAGATTCAACATTGGTGATCTTGTCCTTCAAAAGCTACTTTCGACAAGGTTACTAGGCATAACAAGTTAGCTACCAATTTGGAAGGACCTTATACAGTCATCGAAGAAATGCGCCCAGGCACTTATCGATTGAGGAGCTTCGATGAAAGGATATTGCAACATCCTTGGGACATAGAGCACCTCAAGAAATATTTTCAATAAATTTTGTTTGTACATGTTCCCTATGATATAAAATCCTTTTGAGTTTTAATACTATTTTGTTACATTCTAGCAGTATCAAAATTTTCACAGGAATGCAAGGCATAGTCACTACAACATAGTCGACTTATTTTAAGACCTTGGCACCAACTTAAGTCCAAGGCGCATACCCTAAGACCTTGGTGTCATTGAGAATAAACCCAAGGTATGAGGCCCAGTCGAGTCGACTCGCAACCAAAGACCTTGGTACCCTCTAGGGATAAAACCAAGGCACATCATCAACTCGATCGACTCCGACAGAAAGATCTTGACATCTACCTAAGCCTAAGGCATGTACCAAATAACCTTCGTACCTTTTCATGGTAAAACCAAGGCACATTATCAAGTTGGTTGACTCTGACATAAGACAATGGCACCCACCTAAGCCCAAGGTGCTCTACCTAAGACCTTGGTGCCCTATCTGGATAAAACCAAGGCACACCTTGTTTAGTCAACTAAAAAAACCATGGTACCACATGAGTAAAACCAAGGCACGCCATTAACAAAAACCCTTGGTGCCCTATCAGGATAAAACTAAGGCAAACTAACCTATTGATCAGCTTCAACTTGAAAAGAACTTGGTATCGCACGAGTAAAAAACTAAGGCGTGCCATCGACAAAAGACCTTAGTGCCCTATCGGGAAAAAACCAAAGCACGCCAACCTCTCAATTGGCTTTGACTCTAAAGACCTTGGTATCAATTACTTGAGTAAAACTAAGGCGCTATATCACCACTAAGTGGAGTACGAGATCAAATCACAACATGCCCTGCTTGTACCCTAATCGCCTCAACTCAAAGAGCCGATTCATTTCAAACAACCAATCTCCTCAATGAAGCAAAACTATAAAGAAATACACATGAACAAGATAACACACAAGCATATGCAAATGGGAAGGGCGAATAATTAATTTTCATTCATATCTCATAGAATTTACATCATCATTTGTATTTGCATTTACAAACAAAAGATACAACAGACCCTCATGGAGCTTGGCTTGGGTCAGGAGTCAGACTTGAGAGAGCAGTACTCAACTTGAGAGTAGGGTCAACTGAATGGCAGTAGGAGCAGTCTCGCCTTGGTCGTCTTCTGACTCGTCTCCTTCGTCCTCATTCCCTACATCTAAAATTACTCCCCCTCCCCTAATCTCTATGTCCTTTAAAATATCAAGACAGTTAGAGATATGGGAGGGGTAATAAATATGGTCTAGGGTTGGCCGAGACTAAGGAGGGAGTAAAGCCAAAAGATAGTCGAAACACGCCTTGCATGCTAATGACACTTCCACTTTACCCAGAGGACCGGGGTAGTATTTTTCCACTATCTCTGCCCTATAAGTCTCTGACTCTAAAAAAGTGAGGCGAGCTTCTAGAGATTGGATGGCATCTAGAGATGCGTTATGGGCTGACCGCTCCTCCTTGAGATTGAGCTTTAGATTCTCGGCAGCCATGCGATCAGATCGAGCACATTCCTAAGCATCTATCCTTGCACACTTCTCACCCTCAACCTCTTCAGCTAGATAATTGATTTGGTTATCCCGCTTGATGATCTTGTGCTGGTAATGGCCAATCTCCTCCTTCAGCTTGGCGATGGTGGCTGATTGTTTAGTGTGATGCCCCCGAAGCACGTGAATCATGCTTTCCCTCATCTCCAATTCCCGACACTATTTGCCTTCTACGGCTCCAAACCTCCTGCTCAGCCTCCAAAATAGCAACTTTCCTCTCATCTGCCTTCTTAGCCATTCTCTCGTCCTCCAGTGCCTTTTCAAAAATAGCATGAAGTCTTTGTGCATAGTCGAGTCGAGAGAATAGCTCTTGTTTGATTAGAGCCCTCCAAAGCAAATAGCCCTTAAGGGCTTAATGAAGGTCAACGTTAGACATCACCCCTAGGATCTCATCATCCCTAGGAAGGGAGAATTGCTCTAACGCTCGAGAGTGAGCCATACGAGACTCCAAGACTGAGCTCTCCGTATCGAGGGGTTTCTTGGGGATGAACTTATCATCCTTAGAAAGATCCTCTCTATGCATGAATCCTTCTCTTGACATGCCCATCAGTGTATCTCTAAGCTTCCCCCTACACTTGGGGGTCGAGCTCGCTGATGCAATGGCGGAAAGGCTATCAGGAGTCACCACCTAGGACTTAAGCAGCATCAGCCCTCAGTTGCTCATCAGCTGCCTAGGGCTGAGCTGTCTCCTCGATGGTCACACTCGATGCATTTACAAGCTCCGTGTTGAGCCTATGGGTAGGCTCAGGCAAAGAGGCCAGGGTCATTGACTCCTCTTCTCGGCTCTCAACCTCAGCAGGCACGGCCATCTCTTCTCCCCCCGCTGGCAAAGCGGGTGGAGCTACTTCTTCTCTGTATGCTGATCGAACGAATAGAGCCTCATCCAAGATAATTACCTTGGCTAGCTTGGAGAGAGGATGTCTGAAGGTTGGCCTTCCTTAGGGCTCGAAGCTAAAACATCAGCCTTCGCTGCTTTGGCCAAGTCAACTTGACCCGAGTTGACTATCCTTTGAGGCTCTCAGCCTCTGCTCATCCTCCTCCTCCTCCTCTTCTTAGACCTCTCAACCTAAGTAATGGCACTCGGACCTGTCAACTGAGCTATGAATTCGGTAGCCTTTGATGCCACTATTTTCAGCTCTTCGGGGTCCATCTCCCCCTTTAACCACTTTTGGGGCCTTATAGCCGAACCCTGCTTCACGGTAGCTGAATCCTCCCCCTTCAAATTCTTCAATAGGTTCTTCTTTGAGGGGTTCAGGGACAGAGCTAAGATCAATGCTTGAATGGTATCGACTTCAGTAGGAGGAACCCTAGATATATCGGGCACAAGGAGAGGAGCTGTCTCAAAGAGATTACTAATCTATAGAGACCCAACATAGTTCCGGATCTTCTCCAGTTTTTGCCCCTCCCCAGCCAAGAGCAGGCTGGGCTTTAGCATATCCTTCCTGATCTCAGTCCACGTTGAATAGGACAAGTCGGGGTCATCTCCAAAGACCCACATAAACTTCTCCTTCCAATCCTTGTTCGAATTAGGGATGTCCAACACAAGCTTGGAGTTGCTCGTGTTCTACAAGAAGTAGTAACCCTCCTTCGTGGTCTTGACACTGATAAAGTAGCCAAATAGATACAAGCTCGGATCAACATTGACTCGGTGACATATCACCATAAATCCAACCAAGGTGGCTATAAAGTTGGGTGCGATCTGTACTAGAGATACCGCCAGAGCCTCGCAAGTTTGGTGGATGAAGGGGTGGAGGGGTAGCTGGAGCCTACACTCCAAGTGCTTCAAATACATGGGCAACCTATCACCACCATCGTGATACACCAACTCTGCCATCTCTGGCACTGACAAAGTGAAGGCCTTGGGAAGATCAAAATGATCGTAGTAATCTTTGAGCTCCATTGTGCAAAGTTTTGAGTGCAAAGGGCGAAGAAGATCAATCCATATCTCGTTGCGTCTGGTAGTAGGAGCATTGGAGGCCATTGTAGATCTAGGTATTTAATGTGAACTAGACCGAGAAAGAGAAAATTGAGAAGAAGATAAGTCTAAAGTTGTAGAAATAATATCATTCGTAACTAAAAGATATATAGACCCCGAAGAGGACATGTATCGAGATCAGGATAATCGACTCAGCTCAAAGCAGACGGATGAGACCAATCTCAAAATTTGAATAGGCCTCACAAGAAATGAAGCACTACCCCTTTTCTCAACATGTCACTTTGCGTGATAAGTGAAGCGACAGCGACATATAACCCTCGATAACGTCAAAAGGTCTCTCCAACAGCAACTCCTAGCTTTCCCCATAAATGCTTTTTGGAGTTCGCTAATGGGTAACGGTACAAATCTCTGCTGGGGCCCAGCCATCACGTGCAACCAACTGGCTAACAACTCGCATAGC
Source organism: Asparagus kiusianus (assembly GCA_022839385.1). Taxonomy (NCBI): domain Eukaryota; kingdom Viridiplantae; phylum Streptophyta; class Magnoliopsida; order Asparagales; family Asparagaceae; genus Asparagus; species Asparagus kiusianus. Next base: position 180,709 of record BQKN01064826.1, read on the forward strand.
CGACTAAAAATGCGTTATTAGTCAGCCCCCATTAAGAGTAACCCAAATGAATGGAATAATTACCTTTGTCAATTCAAGTCATCATGGATGTTCGACACCTTTATCTATGTCTATTCAAATGAATTCCTCCAAGCCTATGCATGCTTGGAATTTGACAATGAGTCGACTCCTATTACAAATGCCTAGAAACATAAATGATGGACCTCGACTTTCTTCTTATTAACTCAATAGTTCATTTTAAAAATCAACTCGTCTTGATTCATAAAGCTCGAGAGCAAAAATTTCAACGCAAAAGAACATGTGATAAAAATATCTTTATTTATATCTTTTGAAAAGATTACAACTTGATTTACAAATAAAAATATAAAATGAGGATACACGAGACCTAAGAGACTAAACCAAGAAACTAGGAGGTATCCACGCCCCTACCTGGAGTCATATGTAAAGAAACATTAGCTAGTGGTGGTGAAGGAGCCAACTGGACGTCTAACTCATCCCCTTCACTCGCCTTCTTCCCTGAAGAACTTGCTCAGATATCTTTGGACAAATCCTCACTAGCTTCCTTAGTCGAGCCCACATTTTCCCCCCCCCCCCCCCCCCCGTTTCCTCAGCAAAGCCCTTGTCGGGTTCATCATCGAGTTCATCCTAGCACCGCTACTACCAAGATCTAATCCCCCACTGTGTTTCTTTATCTCTAAGAGTGTATCCAAATAGTTAGCAATCTTTGGAGGATAGTGAAAATGGTCGGGGTCCACTCTATAATTCGGCCGGAAGCTGCGCCAAGAGATAGTCATGCCTAGATTTGCAATCTATCGTCACCTCCACCATTCTGAGGACACTATAGCGATATATCATGATGATTTTTGATCAATGAGACTCAGAATTCAGATGAACGATGCGACTTTGAGCCTCAAGTAGGGATGACTCATGCTGAGCACTCTCCTCTTGGAGTTTCTTGCAAGCCAACCGCTCCTCTTCCAGCTCAACCCTCAAGTGCTAGGCAGAGTGGCGGTAGGACTCAAACTACTCCATAGCACAATCAACCTCTCGCCTCCCTCACAATACCTCCTCAGATAAGAATTTTATCCTCTTGTTTTGCTCATAGAGTTCGCACTTGAGCTTATCAATCTCGGCTTATTTTTAGCTATCCGAGGTCCTCAAGCTATCAATCATGCTCTCCTGAACCTTCATTTCCCTAAGCCAGTCGACCAATTAATTCTCCTTGGTCGACAGCGATTGAAGAGCATTTTCTAGGTCAGCCTTCTGGGTGGTCGACTACTCCTAAAGCTTAAGATAAGATGCTCAAACTTGTTCCATTTGACTAAATATCTCATGCTCTACAAGAGCCCCATGGACCAAATAACTCTCGAGGGTAAGATCTCTTCATCGCGGGGAAGCTAAAATTGCTCTATCGCCTTCGATTGAGCGACCTGAGACTCCAGCACTGATGCCCTCGCATCAAGGTGATGAGTGGGCTAGTATCTATTCTCTAGAGCCAGCTCCTTCTCATATTAGGGGCCAACTTTAGGAGATCCAATCAGCAACATCCTCAATCTATCCCATGTCTTAGAGTCAATCTTGTCGACACGATAAGGATACAGCCATAGATACTCTTCGGGGGGGAGACACCCCCTCGGTAGCCAGCTCATTCCCTTGGTGGTGGGTTAACTTGGCGGGGGCATCTGGAGCCTTTTCACCCATTGTCTCCAGTGAAATGTCACCTATCTGTAGAGCCTCAGCCTCAACCCTTTGAAGGTCGACCCATTCTTTTTGTACTAGGGACCCATCATCAACATAGATGACTTTGGTCTCCACCTCGACTGTCCTTCGAAGCCCTTGCCTGTTAACCTTCCTCAGCTTCCTCCTCTTCTTGGCCTAACAGTCCACAAAGGATAGCCCCGCCAACTCAGCAGCCACATCAACCATCTGAACATGAGCTACTTCAACCTCCTTAGGGGCTAGATCCTGACAAGGACATTTCACTAGCCTTGCAGGGAGCTCTTCCTGGGTTCGAGTAAGTTCGGTAGCAAATGCCTTGATAGTTTCCTCTGAGCCCAGAGTCAGCTTGGCCACCCTCTCATCATCTTTGGGCGTAGGCGGGACAGGAGAAATGCCAACCACCCACAAAACAAAATTGTCGAGTAAGTCTTCCATCTTGCAAAAGCTGGTAACTCTGATTCTCTCTAGCACTAGCCTCCCAGAACTCGATAGAGGCCTCGCTGTTAAAGCCTCCCTCAGGATCTTGGGTTAATTCTAACATCCCAAGTTTGAGTCGTCCCTCGAGACCCAGACTAACTTCTCCTTCCAGTCCTTGTTTAACTCGAGAGGGTCGGCTATAATCTTGAATCTCCCTACCACCTAAAAGTGGAAGTAGGCCTTGCGCTGGTGCACCATAACACTGACCAGATGAGTGAGCAAATTCAGGGTCAGTTCGACCCCCAACCAATGACAAATGACCATGAACCTATAATCACGATAGAGCTTGGTTTCATCTGCATTAGTGAAATTCCTAAAGCTGTAAAGACACTGTGAAGGAAGGGATGTAGGGGTAGGCACAAACCACACTCCAGATGTTTTATGTATAGCGGAGCCTGACTCGCATCATGGTAAAAAATTGCATGCGACTTCGTCAATGTTGTTAGCTTATAAGACTGAGGGATATCGAATTTCTGGTATAACGACCTTTATTGCGGCAACATCACCTTCGGGTGGAACATTTCTAACTAACCCTGACGAAAGTTAAGAGCGAAAGATGCCATCAAAATATCCTTACAAGATCACTGAAAGAAGAAGGAGCAGAGTTCTCTTTATCAATTAAGATTCAAAGATTTTAAGAAACAAACAAATCTCTCCTCACAGCAACTGTACTTATAGACAACTAGATCAACAGATGCTAACATCCTAATGACCAGATCAGTTTCAAGCCAACGGCTGATATTAACTCTAAAATTAGAAATGACCTCTTCAAAATTGAGGCAAGGCATGCCTACCTGAAGTAACCCACAATCAGGCACGAAAGGCCAGGCGATGACAGTCAAGAGATATCCTCTGATGTAAGCCACGTTATATCCAAGGAACTTTTCAGACCCCTCATTAATGCACCTCATGACTCAGTAAATCCACAGTCTCATTTCACTTGAACCCGGCCTAGGTCGACTCCAAGTGAAAGGGGCCAACTGTTATACCCCTAAAATTACTAAATATTAATCTTCGCCTAGCAGTAGACACGTGTCTTACACTATACCTAACCAGACTAATTCAAGACCAAGATAATTTCTGCCTCAGCATGGCTGACTTGGTTGGCTGACATTTCGTATAACTAAATCAAAATGCGGTACTACTCGGCCAACCCATAATTTGATTCCACAAACAACTCGACTTGGCCCATAGTTCGACAGACATCTCACGTAATCGAGTCAAAAGGTGGTGTTTCTTATGTTGGCCTCTTTGTTTTGATAATGTTTAACAAATAATTTATCACTAATGTTGTTTGTCTAGTGTTTGTATATTTTTATTTATTGTAGACAAACAGTATTGGAGGATGGATGGAATCGTGCCTTAACGATCATATCCAATGGATATTAGCGGAATAGTAGGTGAAGCTATGTACAATTCAAGTTGAAGATCAAAGTTTAAACTTTATCCGTAAGATTACCAAGTCAAGCTATTGAAGATCAAGATCAAGCTTGGGTAATTTAGTTTAGGAGTTTATATTATGTGTGTGTGTGTGTGTGTGTGTGTGTGTGTATATATATATATATATATATATATATATATATATATATATATATATACATAAGTTAAGTTTTGGTTTCTATATATATTTAGTTATATATATACATACATGGTTTTTGAGTTTTCAAGTTTTAATATGAAACAATTGAATACAATTGAAAATACATTTCTTGTTTCATACTTATATGCATATATATGATTTCATCAATATCAATTTTATATAGTTCAATAAAATCATGTTTTAGTGCATTATATGTGTATTTTGATAAAATATTATATTCATTGTTTATAGACTTCATAACAATAGTTTACATCTTTCTTCAAGTCTATAAAATCATTTTGTATTGTTTCAAAACATGGTTAAGCCAAAATATCAAAATTCATATGTTCACATTTTCATGTTTTGGACTATTTTGCAAAATAATGATATTTCTCATTTAGGAGGTCCTTTTTGAAAACCAGTTTTTGTAGCATGTGTATTATCATGTCTATAATCATTTTCCAAAAGTTTTATATTTTTCAGAATTTATTTGATATTTTAAACAGGGTTTTAAAATTAGAAAATCAACTTTCAAACCTGTATTTCATATATCAGTTTGTGGTCGGCCGCCACGGTCGACCACGCCCATGCTTTTCCCTCAGAAACTAACAGAAACTTTCACCGTCGACCATGGTGGTCGACCGTGATGGTCAACCGTCAGTCTGTAAGTTTCCACGGTCGACGGTCACGGTCGACCGTAGCCTTTTCTGTTGGTTTCTCAGCTTCGAAAATCCCTCGCCGTCGACCGCGAAAATCTCACAGTCGACCGTCGATTACCCAATGGCTATATTGAGTACAGAATCAAATTACGATTCTGTGGGATTCTCTACTGATTTGTTTGGGGTTTTTGCTGCTATTTTCTCTTCCTATATAAACCCCTCCAATCCTCTTCTACCAGCAACAACAAGAGAGAGTTTTAAACAAGGTTAAAAGAGTTTTAAAGTTTGTTTTAAGTTTGGGATTTTTTATTTACAAAGGAGGAAGCTTACATTGTATGAGGGATTCATCCTCAGTCTTCTTCATCCTCTCCTTTGTGTTTATAGATAAGTTTTTCTAACTCTTTTCTTTAGCAATTTTATTATTGATTTTCATATTCTTATTATTGCTAGTTTGCTATTTGAGTTAGAGTTTATTTCACTCATTGTTTATACACACTCACTTGAGCTTATTGTATTTGCATACATTGTATATTTAGGTTAGTGACAGTTGTAATAATTAAGTGTGAGCTTTCATAGTGTTCTCATCCTTATTAGAGAACAATCATTTATTGTAATTGTGCTTATTGTGAGATTCACTTTGTAATACACTTGTACATCGAGAGAAGTGTGTGGCGAGAGTCGGGGATCGTCCCAAGAGGAGTGGCGTCGGTTGACGAACCTAGAAAGAGGTTGTATCCGAGCACTTGAGGGAGACACGTCTAGTTCCAACACTTGAGAGGGTGTAGAGTGGGATTGCAAGAGTGTTGATTGTAGAGTTTTCGGTAAACTAAAAAACCGAGTGTGAGGTGTAAACGTATTCAGGTAAACGTAAAAAACCCGGTTGTGATAGTGGATTTCTCCCCGGGAGTAGGGAGCGGAGACGTAGGACGGAAGGTCCGAACTCCGTGATCATTTGATTGTGTTTGTGTGTGCTTTGGCGTTCATTTATATTTGTGCTCATTGCTCATATCGCCTTTGTCTCATTAGTTAGTTTGTCCACTTCTTTGTTTACATTATTTACCCTTGTGTTGTTTATATATCCTTGCTCATATATTTGTAATATCTCTTTGCTAGGATATATTCATTAGTTCATATTACCTATCCTAGCTCATGTATCTTGTTGTATTTCAAACTTGCTAGGATAACTTGTTAATTAGTTTTAATTGTCATAAAATCGTATTAGATTAGCATAAGACCCTAATCACCCCCTATAGGGTCTAACATCTTGGCCCTTTACCTGAGGAGGGGATTTGTATTAATAAGAATGGCTTATTACAAATCAAGAAATCAAAAATTATAACAGAAGCAAAGAGAATGCTCTTCTTGTTTAACATGAGTTCTTCGGTAGCGATAGGACGCCTCCCTCTAGGGTCTAACATCGATGTCGAATATACACGATGTCTTCCATGTTTCGATACTTAAGAGGCATCTACGTGACGAGGAGCAGCAACGAGTGTTAGACACGCCAGAGGCCGAGATTCTTGATGGCATGACTATTATTGCAATTATTGTGTGTATTCTTACCAAGAAGGACAAGAGACTTAGAAACAAAGTGATATCTTTAGTTAAAGTTCAATAGAATCAGAAAGGAGCTAAGGAAGTTTCTTGGGGCGTGATGAGGATATGCATCGCGACGACTTACACCTATTTGAGCAAGTAAATTGTTTGGATATGATTTGTCTATATTTATGATTATCTATATACTCATATCTATACTTAACGCTAGAATGGAGGTATTAGCACTTAGCTCCTAATTATTCAGAACATATGGTATATATATGAGAGGTTCCTTGTTTGGATTTTTTGCCCGACGTACTAGTTCCGTTTAGTTAGGGGTTAAGTAGAAATATTTGCATTCTAGATTGTTAAATGTAGATATTACAATGTTTTATATCTAAAGATATATTGTAATGTATTATTAATCTCTAAGATATGTTTGTGGAATTTCGGGAACAAAATTCTTTAAGGGGGGAAGAATGTAAAACCCCAAAAAATTAAATATTTTATAATAAATAAAAATAAATGTGTTATATTATGAAAAAAATAATATTTATTAATGTTTGAATATGCTAGGAATTGATTTGAGATCAATTCAATGTATTTATGTGAATATAGAAGTGATATCATGCACACGTGCACGGGCCTGAATCTGGGAAAAAAAGGCCAATTAAAAGTATATATACATTTTACACACAGAATAAGTTAGAATCTGGAAAACCTAAAAGATCAAAGTTGTAGGTCTCTTTAAGAACTTTCCAACAAATCTTATATCACCTCATTCCGAGGTCGGAAGTGAAAGTTATGACCAAAATACTGAAGATTATTTTCCTAGTGAGACTAAGTTTCCTGGTTCGGGTCAAACATGTTTATTTCGGATTTGCCTCTATAAATACCTATGTTTTTCAAAAAAAATTCACTCTTTTATCATATTTATGAACCCTAGCAGCCACCCTCTCCCCTCAAAAACCCTAGATCTTTTTCTTATGAATTTTTGAGAGCTTTGTGAAGCACAATACCGACACGAGGACGAGATCTTCGACGTGTGACAAGGGAGAACGGATTGTTTGTACTCATGGATTGCTTGCTGTTTATTTCAGAGGCTTAGAACGACATTTGAGCTAAGATTATCTTCATCCAAACACATCACCATAGTTAAATTTAGATGTTTAATATGTATTTTCATATTTGAATCTTAACTTGTGATGTTAAAAATCAGATTTTTTTATATTAAAACTTAAACCAATGCTAGATTAGTAATCTTTTCTTACTGTTTATGATAGTATCATGATCATGATCATTAGGGTTATTCATAATTTTGTTTATATTTGAGAAATTTAAGAGATGTACTAAATATATATTTTTCTGCAGAAAATTACAGCACTTGTATAATATTTAACTAAGATTTTGAGGTAGCAAAAAAACTCTAAATTTCAACAAATTAGTTCCAAATGAAGTTTATATGTATCTAGTTTCTAAAATAGAAAGCTATTTTTAAAAAGAGTTTGTATAGAGAAAGATATGTTGTTTTTACTTACAACATGTCCTGCAAAAAAACTGTTGCACATATATAATGTTTAACTGAAGATTTAAAATAATAAATAAACTCCAAACTGAACCAAACTTCTTCCAATTGAAAGATGTGTGAATCTAATTTTTAAAACAGAAAACCATTCTAAAAATAGTTTTCCTAGAGAAAGATATGCTTATTTTTACTAACATAAGTCTCGACTATTTTTCCTGCTCGTTTTGTGGAGCTGTGTTGCGCTATTTTTGAGATGCATTCACAGAGTTTTGAGCCGTTTGATATTACATGTATAGTCATGAATATGTTTTATTACGTATTTAAGAATCCCAACTATATTATGATGAGTTTTTATTTGATCATATTCGAAATTAGATATCGTTCATACACATGTTGGATGTCGTAGATGAGCATAGCCCAGTACTATATGGGATAGTGCGTCGACATACCAGATATACATAGTTTATACATTAGATGAATATTGTTGATGGGCTCAGCTCAGTACTATATAAGATAGTGCGTCGATATGCCAGATTTATACAGTTTATACATATGTCGGATATCGTTAATGGGCTCAGCTCAGTACTATATGAGATAGTGCGTCGATATGCCAGATTTATACAGTTTATACATATGTCAGATATCGTTAATGGGCTCAGCTTAGTACTATATGAGATAGTGCATCGATATACCAGATTTATACGGTTTATACATGTGATGGATATCGTTGATGAGCTCAGCTTAGTACTATATGGAGTAGTGCGTCGATATTCTATTTGTACGGGCCATTGAGTCGGGTTTGGATGCTTTGTCTAGCAGTCCATTCCACACGAGGGTGATGAGACTTGCGAGTCATCTTCTAGGATACCTATATGGTCGGTCGTCCCGCACTCATGTTACGTACTAAGATCGCGATGAGACTAATGAGCATGTACATTATTGTACGATACCTACAGGGTAGTTCGTGTTGCATGATAATGCGATGAAATCAAAATCTTGCAAAGAGTTAAAATGAAAAGATTATTTGATACTCTGAGTTTTAGTGGATACTAAAAGTGTTTATGTCATACTGCTATTGTAGGTTGTCTAAAAATTACTGCAGATAGTTGATCTCATCAAACACCGATGATGGAAGTTACAATTTGACAGCTTCCAGAAGACTATAATTTGAAGACTTTCACATAGATCGATGAAGGTTACAATCTGACGACCTTTACAATAACCGATGAAAGCTCTGATCAATAGTCTTCATAATCAACAGTGAGAGTTACAACCTGACAACTCTCACATATCAAAGAGCTGAAGCAAAGATTACAAAACGACGATCTTTACAACGCTCTGACAGAAAGAGACTACAAATTAACGGTATCCTCAAACCAAGACGTGGAAGTCCTCCCCGCGTTTCAGCATCAAGACGCAGCGCCAATTCAACCGCGGACGCAGCTCCTTATCAGCCATCGCTGACGTAGCTCAAGCCCATGGACACAACTCATGTTCGACCGCAAACGCAGCCTTCAAAAGCTACCAAACACAGCTTCCAAATTGTCACAAACGCAGCCTTCGAAAGCTGCAAACGCAGCTTCCATCCGCTGCCAAACGCAGCTTCCAAATTGCTGCAAACACAGCTTCCAAATTAATGCAAACGTAGCTTCTAAATGCTATAAACGCAGCTTCCAGACGCTGCAAATGAGCTTCCAGACGCTGCGTTTGAACGTATAATTCACGCAAGAACACGGATTTTGCGTTTGACTCGTTCAAACACGAGCTGAACGATTTCAAAATCGTTTTCCACGATCTGAGGGGATCACAACTCTACTCAGGAGTGATTTAAGGGGCGGTTACATCCCATTAGCCCCACAAAAGAGTGATTTTAGGGGCGGTTACACCCCCTAATCGTCTATAAATAGCTAAAAGATTAGCTTAGTTTGGATCGGAGAGGAGGAGGGGGGATATCTTTGGATTTTTAAGAATTTTGGAGATCTAGAGATCGGCTTCTTCGGATCATCTTCTCGGCAACAGATTCTTGGGGCTATCTTCGTGCTTGGCTTGTCTAACCAATTATGGTTAAGATCAATCAACTCTTTTACAAGAGTTTAAACTCGCTCTGAGTTATCAACTCGTACAAAGTTTCAAACTTGCCACGCAAGTCCTCCACAACGTCAAATCATGAGGAGAAGATACTGTTTTAGTGAAACAAGACGTTCGGATCGTCAACAAGAAGCAAACTCGATGCGAGCATTCGAGAAAGGTATCTCATCGCTACCGTGAAGAACCCAGACTTAAACAAAGGGGAGAATTCAGATCAATTCTCCTCTCTTTTGTAATCGGAATTCAAATTGTAATTAAGATCGAGAGAATACAAATCAAATTTCTTTTATTTTATTTACTACAA
>BQKN01064826.1:190995-216334 GCA_022839385.1 Asparagus kiusianus
ATATGACCGAGATACCTTACTCTTGTGAGTACATGAAATTATGTGTTGATGTCCATTATGGTGTTTTATTTTCTAGTGATGTTTCTTTCCATAGTTCGGTATTAATATTTAGGTATCTACAGTCTAAGACATGGTATATACATGAGGGTTTTCTTGTTTGGATTATTTCGCTTGACGTACTACGTTTTGTCTTGTAGATTTTTAAGTATTAATATCATTAGATACATGAAAAATGATGTAGGTAGACTATGCTTAATAGATAGAGCCTCCACTACATCTAGCAGCCCTTTCCCTGGGGGACGGATGGAGGTGATCTTGCTTTAGCGCTCTGACGCTCTTATTGTTGTTTTTTCTTTTAAATTAATTTTTAGAAAGTTCAGAGTTTCAGAGACCCATAGGGTGACGGAGTTTTGGCATAGTCGTCGTCGCGTATTTTTACTTGTAGAGACTCTACTGTAGTTTGAGTTTTATCCAGACATTAGAGTTTCATTTTCATATTGTAAAGGTAGTGTGCCTTGGTACGATTTTTTTAGTTGATTTATGTTGAGATATTTTCATTATTCAGATCTAAGATGTATTATAGTTGAGACATGATTCTTTTATCTATGAGATATCTCTTCTATATCATGTCTATTATATTTATTCACTTTATTTTGCCTGTTTTGTACCTACACTTCTATTTGGTTGTGATTGGTGAAACGTGTTTATGCACAGTGTGGGTGCATGACAAGTTTGACATCTCTGGTTTCACCTTGGACTGTAGCATTGTGTGAACCCGGGGGCGTCACAATAAAAGTTTAGGGTGTTTTTTTTTACAAATTTAAAAACTTTTGAGGGTATTTCTTTTGTAGTATTCTAAATTTTTATTGTGTTTTTAGTGTAATGCATAGATACATCAATTAATGATGATATTAAAGAGTAAGTCTTTCTTAAGATGTATTAGGCTATAGTTAAGTGTGCACATCACTATTACTAGGCAGTATAGTTTTAACATGCAAAAAATTTCAAACAATCTATATAGTGGTTAAAAGGTTTTTGACTTTAATGTATTATTTTTTATAAATTATTTTTAATGTGAGCCTACCATATAATTTTAATTGTGGTCATTATAATTTTAATACATTTAATCGATTGACTATATATGTATATAGACCATAAATTACTTTACTTTCTCGCATGAACTAATATTTGACCCTTAATAGTTTAAATTATTACTTTTAAATTACATTTATTTAATTACCTACAGGATAATACAATTTTAATTCATATTTTTTGCTTGAGATTTATTTTATAGTTTCACGTATCAAATTAGTTACTAGAAAATAATTATTTATGCTTAAATTAGAATGATTGTAGTTGGTCACTCACTATGAAATTTTTATGAAGATATATACCTTACTTTCTATAGCTCTTTGCACTGCTCATGTATATTTTATCAATTAGTTGTTAATTTAACATATTATATTACTTTCCTTTGTATAAATTTCTTCCTTGACTTTTGGATTATGTAATCACTATGTCACCATTCTAGCGTAGACAAAACCTCATTCTAAATGGCTTCAAGCCAATGTTTGAGTTGGACTGAAGTATATAATATTGCTACTATATGTATATATATTTTTTAAGAAAATCATGTCTACATTTTTTAAACTGAAAAGAATATTCTAACCTCTGATATTATAAAAATAAAATAGAGTCAATCGAGTGACTAGCAAAAGAGGACTTACATCAGAAAAGTATGAATAATAAGATAAAGAGAAAAAGTAATGGTATTGCCAACAATATTACCAATAACAAACTACAATGTAAAGTTAACCTATTTTGTGGAGCCCAACTACTGGTTATAAGCATCGAGGTTTCCATATATATACTTTATAATTTATTTAAAAAGGTATATAATCTTATATAATAAAATTGATTTAATACTGAATAGTAATATCATTGTAAATGAGCAATTACAACGATGTTAGGGACTAACATGTATGTATTTAAGATTTCAGGACGAATATCTTAATAACCTATTTATATAAGCACACCCACTTTGTCACCTATTCTGTTCACTTTTCTCCTAGCTCATTTTCCACCAATTTTGTTGTCACGCTCGAAGAGAAATAGAATTCATGTCGGTGAGGTCTTCTCGCCCTCGATCCCTCAATCACATATTTTTTAATTAGTTTCTTTAATTCTCTTTTAATAATTTCATGATTCCATTTCATGCATTCATTCTGTGAAGTGTCTTGTTAGATTGAATTTAAATATACTTTTATTTCAATTGTTATTTTTTCCTATTTATGGGTCAATTAATCACCAGAATGTTTAGATCTTTTCACCCATTTCATATTTTGAATTAACAGTTTATTTTAGGAGAATTTTTTAAGAAGATCACTTTTTAAAAATATTAGCAAAATTGACTGTTTTACATAATAATTAACAAAATTGACCTATTTTTTGCCACACCATCAAGACTGGCAACAAAGAGGTCAATTTTGTATAAAAATTATCTTTAAAATATACGGACTAATAGTCCCGTGTAATTAGAGAATATTAATTACAAAAGTAATTAAAGTCAGAAAATACACGGAACTACCACTCTTGCGTATTTTGCAGTCAGAACCAGAAAATACATGAGACTAATGTATATGTCCTATATACAATATAATTGCTCCAGTAAGTGAGTTATAATAGCATTTTTCATTCACATTGTTTGGGGTAAGATTTGATAGGGACCTTGCATCAAAGAGATTTTTTATATTTAAAGTACATGGCAAAATATATCATAATCTCACTACTCTAATTTTACAAGAAAATAATTCCTCATACTTTCAGTTTTACTTTTATGGTATGGAGAATAAGCTATAAAATTAAATGAGAATATTAGATAACATAAATATGAGTGAAACCACAACTAAAAGTTAATGTGAATATGAATCAAACGACAACTAAAAGTTTAATGGACATATTACAAATAAATTTATATAAAAAATTCCTTTGCGAATTGAATGATCACCCATCTTTTAAAAACTCCAAGATTCTAATAAACAAAGATATTATACTAGATTGTGTTTATAACTCATAAATAGTAGATCACGTGGCGATAGTCTGGGTTGAAGGAAATAATGATAATATTTCATTTGAAAAAGAGATTATTGTGTTGATAATCAATCCTGTAAAAAACTTTATTTTCTCTTTTAGTTTTATTCTATTTTTATCAATTTAAATAACCATAATATTCGACCACGTGCATTGCACGTGCAATCTAATTAGTAATAAATAAATGATTAAAGTGGGAGTTCTTGAAAAACTTTCATTGGTCAATTTTACCCCTAATCCTTTTCAATATTGACATTCTTATCCTAATTATAATTAGTTATCAACTAAAGCTATTAAATTAAAATTAAACTCCTGAATTAAAGCTCTCTTCATTCAAAACTAATCAATAAAAAAATTAATCTAATTAGAATTGGTTGACAAATAAAGAGTATAAAGAAGATTAAACTCCCGAATTAAAGCTCACTTTATTCAAAACCAATTAATAAAAAATTGATCTAATTATAATTAGTAAACAACTAAAGAGTAGAAAGAAGCTTAGAGCACATTAGCATTATAAACATAATATGCATTGCACGTGTAAATATTAACCAATTGATTGATACTAAATTATGAAATTAATTAATTATCAACAAAAAATAATTAATTAAAGTATTTTTTAGTAGTCCCTTAAACCTTTCATATTTTGAAATTAGTCCGCCAAAGCATTGAAATTATTATTAGGTAACTCAATTCTTAAGTTATTTGAAATTAGTCATTCAAATTAATGGTATAATTAGCAATTTGAGGGACTAATTTCCCTCTAATTGCTTTTTTTACTCTTGATTAGAGAAACTAATATCAAAACAACTTAAGAATTGCAGATGTAATAGATATTTCAATGATTTGATGAATTAGTTTTAAAATAATAAGAATTGAGCAACCTAATAGTTCAATGTGGTTATCTTTGCAAACTTATGGAGAAGTTTTCTTAAATGATGATATGTTTTCTTATTCTACAGTCATTAGGGACTAAGATAGAAGATTTTTTTGTATTTCTTTTTTACTTGATAAGAATTTTATGTCATCTATTATTATTAGATTTGGGACATTGAAGAAATTGATTGCTATATGAGCGAATAATCTTTTCGAATAATGTGTAGCTTACATTGCTCATAGTTTATAAGTGAATAATATTTTCCAATAATTTATATCTTACATTGCTTATGATCACAAGGACACATAAAATGAAAGCTGAAGGTACATAAATGTAAGTATTAAGAAAGTTCACATATAATATTAAGTCATCAAGTTGAGATTTAAAAGAAACACTTTTACAAACAAGTTAGACTAAAGAAATAAACCGAAGAAATAACCACATGCAATACAAGTGTATCTCTCCTAGCATACATAAAAAACAGGAGAATAGACTTTTCGTATCCAATTCGACATATGATATGATTTCTACTTCTAAAAAAGAATAAAACTTTATCAATGTTAAATAAATTATGAGCTCATGGAAAAAAAAAACTCTTTTAATGAAAATTATAAACTAATCTAGTTCCTACACCCGCAATTGCCAAATGTGAGTCATGTGACCATTCATGCTACCAACCATCTGGCCCACAGGGGTATGGGTTAATTACAAAAGAGTCCCAATCAATAAAATCCCAACACTGGCCCCATTTGCTACTCAAAGAATCTTAGCTTTTCCAATTAATATTTGACACAGTATGTTTCGGTGCCAGCCCCTCATATTATTCCTACGGATATAACCGTAAGAAATGCCCCTAAAACGAATAATTCTAGTGAGATCCATAATCTCTACATCTCCAATTTAAACACAAATACACTTTTAATCCTCTCTCTACTCTTTTTAATTTTTATAATTATAATTGTTGATGTCTGATATCACACAGTCGAGGGGGTTGCGTTCTGGTCTTCGTGCTGGCGGCGAATATGGAGAGGATGAGAGATGGGGCCGACTCCTCCTCCGACTTTATGCCCGATCTTTAGACTGGAATTCCCGATCCTTCTGCACAAATAAGAAAAACCCGTGGGAGGGCGGGACTCATTTCCCCCGTGGTACCTCCGACGGTCAAGTCAACTGGTGGGCTTGAGTGAGGTTTGAGGGAGAGTCTCTTGGTCATTGAGGTCCTTAGAGGATACTTTTTGAGAGTTATTAGTTCTTTTTAACAAAGATAAAATCAGAGGTTTTGTGAATTAGGAGCAGAAAAGATATATCCCCCCTTTCTTTTACCTTCCTTCCTTCCTTTTATAGCCCGTTGCCTCTGAGAGTTTGACCCTTTGGTTTTGACTATGCATAGGAGGCGGTTGGGGGGTGAGCAGACAGACTGTTGAGTCATCATTCTTCTTCCAGATGTCGGCTGACGATTGGAAGGGAAGTCATTTGAGTACAGGAGAGAAATGTCTGCTCAATATCTGGATTTGACAGATGAGGCAGGGCAAAGGATAAGCTAGCTACTTGGTCGTCCTTCCCCCTCTAGATGGAGGTTGGTGATTGGAGGGGGAGTCATTCGAGGCCAGGGGAGCATCATAGCGATCCCTGGAAAATGATTTGTGAGTAGAATAAGCAGTTTATGCACGAGATTTGTCAGAGCGGAGATCTTGATGGGACTGATCAATGTTGTAGCGTCGATTGACATCTGAAGTGAGCTTAGCTGGATCTCATCCCCTTAGTAGAGGCGGGTCGGTTCGTGAGTTGTCTTTATGATTTCTCGACCCGACAGCCGAGTGAGCGTCGGGTCGAGTGTATGGTCGAGACGTCTGCTCGAGGAGTCGTCTTAATCACTGAGACCGACTGATCCCGCACTTCGAGTCGGTAATGATGACCATTCGTCTGTTCGGTTGGTCGATAGACTTGCCCTTGGCTGGGCTTTTGGGCCTCTAAGCTGGTTTGGACCATGACTTTTTTTAAGCTTATGCAAACAATCTTTCGGTACCTTCATCTTTAGATGGTAAATTACCATAACAATAATATATCAATTTAGAAGTGAAAAGTGCAGGTGACGCAATAGTTGAAAACTTATAAATTTATATAAAAAGTCCCTTTTTTAACAGTTGTGTGCCATTTCAGAAATTTTGAAAAATGCTCTGACATTTTGAAAATTTAAGAGATTCACAAAAATCTACATAATGACTTGGCTTATGGAAAAAAATCCACGAAAATGCCTTCGTAATTGAAAATATCAACGTAAAAGAACCTAACAAACCATATGTTTTCTTGAAATTAAACTATAATGTTTTCTTCTATGTTTGCATGTCATGTGCCCATCTTATACACTAAAATACTAATACTATATAGTGTTTTTACATCAAAACCATATTTATTTATACTCAAATTGCTACTTCCTGCCTTTAAAGTTTTTTAATCAATACTACATTTAGTTGCTAATATGTTCGTAATATCACACCTAATACAATTTTTAGCTTAAACAAACGTGAAATGACAGAAATACCCTCACCTCAAACACATGCAAAGCAAGTGTGTCCAACTAATTGTAAAAATAATTTTTTTCCCAATTTTAGATCCTCAAATCTTTCATGTTTTGTCATAGACTCCAAATCATTGCAGTTTAAAATTAGTACACCAAAATAATGTGAGATGATGGAGGAAAGATTGAGGGGGAGGTGACGTTAGGGTTTTTCTTTAGGGGACGTGAGGGGGTGGGGTGGGGGTGGGGGGGGGGGGTTAGGGCCCTTTTTGGATTGGAAGGAGGGAGGAGGAATAAGGGGAGATGAGGTTAGGGTTTGGGGATTAGGATTTAGGGTTTGTGAATTAGGCTAGGATTTGGGAAGTTGGGTTAGGAGATTCATTTGGGTGGGGGTGGGGTTTTTTTTTTTTTTTGGGGGGGGGGGGGGGGGGATTTGAGGGACTAATTCAAAATATGAACGCTTTGGTGGACTAATAAGAAAATACCCTTAAAGTTTATAATTAACCAGGACACGTGCAAAGCAAGTTTCTTACTGAGGGGTAAAACAACTATTTTGCTTATTTTTAGGCTGAAAATTACAACATGTATGATATTACAAACATATGAGCAGGTAAATGTGGTATTGATTAAAAAAAACGTTAAAGATGGTAAGTAGCAAGTTGGGTAAAAGTAAAAATAATTTTGATGTAAAAACTACAGATGAAGGACTATCTAAAAAAAAGAGGGGGAAAAAATATCTGGAAACCAAAAAATTGGAAAGCAATAAATTTACAAACGAAATCACCATTTCACCATAGAAGTAGGGAGATAGGATTAAAAGTGGCTAAACATCTCCGCGAGTCATCCTAACATACATCGTTCACCTCTGTCTTTCCAAATATTTTAATTTCCCATATTAAAAGAAAATCCATTTCCTGTAAGTATAGGGTGTGTCAGCCTTTTCACCCAATTCCACCCAAAGCCATAGAATTTGGGTTTCCACAAAACCCCTTTCTTTTCCAATTTTATAGATTTCAAAATCTATAAAATTGTTATGAACCAAACTTAAGAGTAGGATTCATAAAAAATATTTTATTTATAGTTTTGTCGTGTCAGATCCAATTCCAATTCCTATTCATATTCCTATTTTATAAAAAGAGTGAAACAAACACCAATTATTATAATATCCAAATCCCATTCTTCTCGTTGGATTCCTGCTGTCTCGCTTCCCCTCCACACTAGGACAAATTTTCAAAACCAACCCCTTTCACTATTTATTTTCAAAAAACGACCGATTTTGCAAAAAATTTCAAAAACCGATCTGTTTTTAGCCCCAAAGCTGAAACCGGGTCGGTTTTTGAAAAATTTTATCCGAAACTTCACGGGAGTTGAACTCCCGTGAAGTTTAGTAAAACTGCGAAACTTCACGGGAGTCGTGAAGTTTCGTAGTTCAAATTTTTTGTTTGAACTGCGAAACTTCACGGGAGTTCAACTCCTGTGAAGTTTAGCAGTTTTACTAAACTTCACGGGAGTTCAACTCCCGTGAAGTTTCCGAAGTTTTTTCACAAAAACTGACCTGGTTTCAGCGCAAGGCTGAAACCAGGTCGGTTTTTGCAATTAAATTTAAAAGGGGTTGTTTTCTTGGATTAAATTTCCAAATAGGTTGGTTTTGAAAATTTGTCATTCGACACCATCTCACTTTCAAGTCTCTTTCGAAATCCTTGTTACCCATTAGAGATTTATATTTTTTGCCCATTTATTTATTTATCCTCCAAGTTTTCTCTTTTTGAGATCCCTTTGTACTTTCTCTTCCACTAATAATCTTTTTATGGTGATTGGGGTTTGATTAGATTAGGATCAACAACAGGGGTGGGAGATAATGGGGATTTCCGCCTAGATTCCTATGCGCTCTTCCTCAAAAACAGCTAAAATTATTCAGCTCTAAAATAAGAAAGAGGAGGGGAAGAGAGAGAGAGAGACACAGAGAGGAGAGAGTAACAAGAGGAATTGCTTTGTACTTTGCCTCCGCTGTTGGTTCTCCAGCCGCACTCTTTGTCTTGTTGAGGGAAAAGATAGTGAGAGATCTGCAGGTTTTAGGTGTTGGGTATTGATTTGATGCGATTTTGGGCAGTTGCTGAGGATTCAGGATGAACCCAGATCAGAGAAGAAAGGTACCCCTCTTCAGATTTTGCATATTTTTGGCTGTTAATCAGATGGATTGGTTGTGTTTGGGTCTAGAATGAAATGGGTTTTGGCTGATTGTTGAGTTCGAAGTTATGGAAATTTTTAGGTTGGGTTTGAACTTTATTTTTTTTTTAATTTTTTTGGTTACTGGGATTGTTCATTATCTTTAGATCTATTGGATTTAGAAACCAGCAGTCATTTTGTGAGCAGGATACCAGGACAGTTGATCTGGTCTGCTTATGAATTCCTCATAATTGAGCAATATTTCCTTTTTTAAAGGAAAATCAATTTAATGCAGTTCTATGTACATAGATTTTGCGGCTGGTATTGCTTTTTCTTGCTTCCTTGTGTTAATATTTTTTTTCAGAATGATGTTTTTTTAGTACAAAATTATTTGTATGTTGATGTATACTACACATTGTGTGGAGGGTATATACTCCTTTTTGAATGATACCAGTTTTATACCCATTGGAGTCATAGAGGTGTTACACCTATTAGTTTTCGTTATTTCATGCAAATGAAGTGTTCATACTCCATTCATATCCTATATAAAGGTGGTTTCATAGACTATTAATGTCATGGAATTATCAAAAGGTTGTTGTGGTGGTTGAATAAAACTAACACAAATATATGAAGTATCTATACTCTTGAGTTGGCTAATATACAACTATACAAGCGATTTTCGTCAAGCATGTCAGTTTAAGCAAAATTGGTGGATTTGTTCAGGCTTCCTTTTGAAGCTAAGTGTTTGACCCTAACCATATTAATTACATATGCAAAGGTGGGTCTGTTTGATTAATCAACGTCATGAGTCAATGACGATGATTTTTTTTTGGAGGGGGGTGGGGGGGGGGGGGGGGGATGAAAGTAACAAACACAGAAAGATGAAGCATATTTATTATTGAGTTGGCTAGTTTCCAACCCATTTCCCTTAAGTATGACCGTCTTTGTGAATTTGATTGATTTTCTGGTGCTCAAGCTTTCTTTGTTTTCCGAATTGAATGATGCCTAAATTGACAATTAAGCGTTACGTTACATGTTCTGAACTCAAAATCGATATATACTTGATTATTTCTGAAACCATTTGGAGCCAAATCTTCCCATTCAAATGAAATATTAGGGTATTCAAATGAAAGATAAATCCCATTAAAATTGATCTACGTTATTAAAGTGCTTAAAACTGAAAATCAACTTTCAAAAATCTTTTACCCATACATGAACTAAAATGGATGATCTAAAGAGCTCGCCAGTTTGTAATGTAGAATGTTTGAGACCTAACAAAAATTGATTTGTAAAAGTAGTTGAAGTGTTTAAATCAAGTTGAAACGTTTGGATTTAACTATTTTTTTTTGCCGAAAAGTGTAGATTGAATGGAAGTTTCAATTCAACCATCTGTTTTGACTGGCTTGATGCATAATTTTTTAAAATGTTTGTATTTTAATTTGCAGACACTTTAGATAACGTAGATCAACTTTAATTGGTGGATCATAAAAATGGATGTCATTGAATTTTCTGTGTTAGAATTTTACTTAAAAGTTCTTACCAAAGGCTCCAATTCTCTCTCTTTATATTTCGTTATACTTGTGCCAGTTCTTCTCTTTATATCACCATTTTCAGTTTTGACATCTATAGTCAATATTAATTACCTGAATATGATTCTTGGGCTGTAGGCTTCAGCAGAAGTAGACTTCTTCACAGAATATGGAGAGGGAAGCAGGTATAAAATAGAAGAAGTGATAGGCAAAGGGAGCTATGGTGTTGTATGCTCTGCCATTGATACACATGCTGGAGAGAAGGTTGCAATCAAGAAAATTAATGATATCTTCGAACATGTTTCTGATGCTACACGCATTCTTCGCGAGATTAAGCTTCTTAGGATCTTGCGCCATCCTGACATTGTGGAAATAAAACATATTCTATTGCCGCCTTCTAGACGGGAATTCAAAGATATTTATGTTGTTTTTGAGCTTATGGAATCTGACCTACATCAAGTTATTAAAGCCAATGATGATCTAACTCCAGAACACTACCAGTTCTTCCTTTATCAGTTGCTTCGAGGTCTGAAGTACATACATACAGGTGATACTACTTTGCATGTGGATTAAGAGAGTACTCAACATTCAGTCGTATACTTTCCTTCCTGTCATGTTTTCTTATCCAAAGTTTTTATGCATGCAGTCATCCTTGTCTGTACATCAGTTAGATAATCCTATATTTACGAAATAGCATTGTGCACCTTTGTGTCAAAATATCTTTTTGATCCTTGCTTTTGGTTATGGGTAGCGTTTTCTGGAATTCTGATTGTTTTTGCGTGTCAAGTGTACACACAAAGGTGATTACAGAAAATAGCAGCAATAATGGGTAGGGGATTAGCTTACGCGTACCCCATATACCAAACCTTTTAACCTTCCTCTACAAAAACCTTTTGTTCATACCTAACGGGTAATTTATAAATCACAACTACCTTGTCTTCTAGGTCAAGTTATACTTTTTGCTTTATTCTGTAAGATAAAGAAGTAAAACAGTAAAATTTAAAAAGATCATTAATTTAGAAAATGGTAAAATAATAAAATGGGGAAAATATTGATTTTCTTAAAGAATATATATGTCAAGATTAGATCAAGTACAGACAGTAGTCCACAAGCTAATGCCATTAAGATGCTCCAAGTTCTCTAGTTGTTTAATTATTCATACATAAATATAAGGTTGATTTGTTATCAGATATGTTACGCGGATACTTCTATACTGAAGCCGTACCCGTACCGGACACGAACCCAACATTTTCCCGTATCCAAACTTTATGGACACTTCTTGAATATATGCATGCATTTATTACGACATATACTCAATTATACAATATATCTGTTAATTTAAAACACTTGCCAAACACTTCTTGGATGTATAGCTTGCACTGCACATCCCTTTCTTGAAACTAATTAGATATGGGTCGGGTCCGTTTCAATCCATACCCAAGTTCAAAACTATATCGTTAAAGGGTCGTTTGGCTTTGTAGTAAAAAAATGATACTTTCCAATTTATAACAATCAATATGATAAAAGAAACTTAAAAATATGATCAGAATTTTAATTCTTGTGACACATGAAGCGGAAACAATGATCTCAGTACATTATTAATTCAATATATATATGTAGTCGCGTCCGTGTACCCTACATTTTATAGTTTTGCCTTGTCCCGCAACCGTTCTAGTACCCGTACCTGTACCCGTTTCCATGCAACTTAGTTTATCCTAAACAATGTTAATAAATATAAGTTTGTTTTATTATTTTAGATAAGTAAATTGGCGGGGTAAGCAAACCTGACCTACCTGCCCTTTTTTTTCAAAAAGGCAAGAATCTCTTATCCTTAACCTTCATATTTAGTTAAGCGGTTAAGAAAAGTTTACCATCCCCAGAAAATAGGGTGAATGGTATCTGTCAATTTCCATCCTAAAGCCAAAAGGTTCATGTGCAGTAAAGCATGATGCATGTGGAAACATGGATATAATAATTGAAGTAATATCTAATGCAACAAAGGACGTTAAACCATGCAACTCGTTTGCATGCATGATATGATGCACAAGCGCAGAGGAGTGATCCTTATTCTGTTATTTTCTTATGTAATGGTTCTTAAGCGGGATCTTGGTAGGTCAAAATTTTTTATGCACTCATCTAAAAATCAGCCAGATAAATTGTTCTCTTTGATGTTGTGTTTCTGAAGATATCTGTTAGACATTATTTTCTCTTTTCAGGAGTGCTTCATATTCTAACTACCGTTAGGTTTCCCTTGCCAGAGTTTGGCTGGGCTTCACGTTATGATGATTAACCACAGTCGCAGTACGCCAGTACCTCTAGTTACAGGTTTACAAATCCAAATATTGAATTCTGAGGATTTAACTAGAGAATTATATAGCAAACTCAAGACACCCACATACATATCAGGCATTATCTTCCCCCTTTGTTTTATAGTACCAAAAATTTAAATGTTTCAGACAAGTTCGTGTATTGCGATAAATTTAAAAAAAAAATTCATGACTCAATAAGTTCCTATTCACATTTCTATGTAAACTTGCCATTTTGATGCTAATCACAAACTGGAGAACTCAAAGAGATCATCATACATGGATGAAATAAAATATTTAGTAACAAAATGCTTCTACCTCATCCTGGGAGAACACATGTTAGAGTATCCTTCCATGTATACTTCAATGAGTTGTGGATGAACAATATTTACATCATAAAAAACATTCATAACATGTTTAAAACAAAATGGAAAATTCTTAATAAGCAGAGAAGTAGAATGATTTCTGAAGAATGAACTGAAATATTTGTCTTTATTGAAGCTTGACTTGAAAAATACAGCAGCAGATCTGAGTATATATAAGCTCAGATATAACTAATTTCTCCTAAAAAGAAGCATAAAAATCCTACCAGACTTGTGTAGAAATTTCGAGCATTACAACTCATTATTGACTAATTCTATACCAGAAAAGAAGGAGCAGAACAATCAATTCTGTAACATCAAATAAATAACAGTAAAAAACTAAGTAAGTTGCATTAATTTGTAACACTCCCCCTTAGTGCAAACTTACGACTAATTACTCCAAGTACAACTCTAAACTTTTCAAACTTGATTTTAGCTAAAGCTTTTGTGAAGATGTCTGCAATTTGATCATTTGTAGATATTCCCTTCAACTCAATTTCTTGTTCCAATACCTTCTCTCGAATATAGTGATGACGGACTTCAATATGCTTTGTTCGCCCATGGAATATTGGATTTGATGCAAGTTTCACAGCACTTTCATTGTCACAATTGATTTGTACAGCATAATCAATTTTGCACATGTCTTCCAATAATCTCTTCAGCCACATGCATTCTTGTGCAGCTATAGTTGCTGCAACATATTCAGCTTCAGTGCTTGATAAAGAGACTACAGATTGCTTTTTGCTACACCATGAAATCACAGCTGAACCGATGTTGAAGCAATAACCTGAAGTTAAATGTCTATCATTTGCATCCCCTGCCCAATCTGTATCAATAAAACCACTTAACAAGAAAATTTCAGCTTTCTTATACATAAGACCATGATCAAGAGAGCCCTTTACATATCTCATAATTCTTTTGGCTGCATCTAGATGAGAATTTTTTGGACATTGCATAAACTGAGAAATTATGCCAACAGAATAAGCAATCTCAGGTCTTGTGATAGTTAGATAAGTTAACTACCAACAAGTTGTCTAAATTTTCTAGCATCCTTTAATGGTTCTCCTTCATCTTTCATCAGCTTGAGGTGTGGCTCCATTGGAGTAGTTTTTTCTTTTGACTCCCCTATGCTAAAACACTGCAATAGTTCCTTTGCATAACCTTTTCGAGAAATAAAATATCCATGGTCCAACTTTTCAACTTCTAAACCAAGAAAACAGCCAATCTCCCCCAAGTTCTTCATATCAAAACGAACAGATAGATCATCTTTCCACATGGAAATTTCAGCTTCGTTATTTCCAGTAATTATCATGTCGTCTACGTACAATAAGACTAACAAATGCATATTTGATTCTAATTTGATAAAAAAACTAGAATCTGCAACATAAAGCTTGAAGCCACATAAGATGAAGTATTGAGCAATTTTACCATACCAAGCACGAGACGCTTGTTTGAGGCCGTACAATACCTTCTTTAATAGACAAACGTGATGGGGATATTTTTTGGAGACATATCCTCTCGGCTGCTCCATGAACACTTCTCGATCCAGTTCACCATAAAGAAATGCGTTCTTTACATCCAATTGCCACAACTTCCAATCTTTAAAAGCTGCACGAGAAAACATAGTTCTTACTGTTACCATTTTCGCAACGGGACTGAATGTTTCTTCATAGTCCAACCCATAGCTTTGGGAGAAACCACGTGCAACAAGTCGAGCTTTGAATCTA
The DNA here is from genome assembly GCA_022839385.1 of Asparagus kiusianus. Classification (NCBI taxonomy): domain Eukaryota; kingdom Viridiplantae; phylum Streptophyta; class Magnoliopsida; order Asparagales; family Asparagaceae; genus Asparagus; species Asparagus kiusianus. The sequence continues at coordinate 205,568 of BQKN01064826.1, forward strand.
TCAATGCTCCCATCTGATTTCTTTTTCAAACGGTAAACCCATTTATAGAAAATAAGCTTGTAATTTTCTGGTTTAGACACCAACTCACATGTCTGATTCTTGTCCAAAGCTTCAATTTCTTCTTTCATGGCTGCTTCCATTCTGGATGATTTTTGGCCTCCTCATAACTTTCTGGTTCTTCATTTAATGCTCTAGTGAAGAAACATGAGGTTATAGTGCAATTGTTTAGTTGTATCTTATAGCATTTGAGGTAATCTGGTTGATTTTTCTCTCTTGATGACCTTCTAATTGTGTGTTCAACATCTTTTGAGCTTGATGGATCACTCCTTGAAGTTTGAGATTCATCATTTCTTTGTGTGGTGGCTTCAGGAAATGGTTGGTCAGAGGTATCTTGATCATCATCAAAAACAACATTTTGGACAATTGACTTTTGTATTTGATGGCAAGCTGATACTTCATCAAAAACAACATCTCTAGATGTGATAAACTTCTTTGTATTTGGATCCATACACTTCCACCGTTTCCTGCATGAATCGTAGCCAACAAAATGCATTTCTTTGCTTTGGGGTCAAGTTTGGTTCGATTTGTTTTAGGAACATGAACATAACAAATAGAACCAAATACTCGAAAATAATTTACATTTGGCTTTAGATTATACAATAATTCAAAAGGAGCTTTTTCTTTACCCGGCCAAGGAGGTAGAAGATTTATCATATGACATGCACATTATATTGCTTTAGCTCAAAGCTCGTGAGGAAAATTTTTATCATGTAACCATGAAAGACTTGTAGAAGCAAGATGTGCCAACTTCCTTTCTGCAATCCCATTTTGCTGAGGGGTATTAGGACATGTCATTTGTCATTGAATGCCGCTGCTGTCACAATATTGAGAAAAATCATTTGACATGAACTTGTCACCATTATCGCTTCTTAAGCATTTTATATTCTGGCCTATTGTTTTAAAAGACCTCCGCCTAGTCCGTTTAGACGTACGCCTAGGCCTAGACGGTACCTTGGCTGCCTAACTAGCGTTTAGACTATATTTAGGCTGCTCACCTAGATTTTACGAACGTTTAGGGGAACATTGTTTGCTTACGTGGATTGCACCCTATAGGCATTGATTGTGATTTTATGTGTCTTAGCCTACACGTCCTCCAAACTTCATTAACCTCAAAATATGAACACCTCCACTACCTCTTCCGACCTTCAGCAAAACCTCATCGACCACCACTTAAATGAAGAAAGAAAAAAAACGCCCAGAAATCGCTTAGGCGCTCGCCTAGACGACTAAGCGTTAGTCCGACGCCTAGAAGCGCCCAACGTTTAATGTAACATTGTCTGGCCAAACTCATTCTTCACAACATTACTGAATTCAATGAACTTGGAGAGTGCTTCGTTTTTCTCTTTCAAAAAATACACCCAAGTGTACCTGGAAAAATCATCCACCAATATCATGGCATATTGTTTTCCACTATAGCTTGTTGTTCTTGTTGGTCCCATTAAGTCTGTGTGAACTAGTTCAAAAGGAGTTGATCTATGGTTTGATGAGCTTTTGAAGGGAAGACGATGTGATTTGCCATATTAGCAACCTTGACAAATCACTTTTTCATGTACATTCTTCAATGTTGGTAGACCATCTAACAATTTTTGTGATGAGACTTGTTGCAACGTTTGATAACCTAAATGTCCCAACCGAGCGTGCCATATAGCTGCACTATCAGTTTGACCCGTCTTCTTTACATAAGCCTCTCCTACTGACAAGACGAATAAGGAGCCTTGTCACCAATAAGAACAACATCAGCTTCAACATTTCTCATATTGTCAAGCACTTTCACATCATTAGGACCAAACAAAACATATTTTCCAGAATTAGTAATTTGAGAAACTGAAACTAAATTTTTCTTCAAACCTGAAACATGATAAACATCATTTAATTTGATATCTGATTTATCAGCGCCAATCTGCACGACACCTTCTTTTTCCATCGGATAAGCTGAATTGTCAGCTGTGACAATTACACGTTCTCCATTGTGTTGTCGTAGCTCTGAAAATAATGAATCATTGCCTGTGACATGGTGAGAGCAACCAGAATCAATGATCCATTCATGTTTGTAGTCGACATAGTTGGCGTGATACTGATCTAGAGGTAATTTTAAAGCAGTTGCATCTCTTCCTTCAATTTCATCGGCAGTAAGACATTGCTCCCAATTGAGTTGATCATCTTCTTCATCTTCACAAGCAACATTAGCTTTGAAAATCTTTACACGACAATATTTTTTGATGTGCCCAATCTTCCTGCATCGGTAGCGCTTGAAAGATTTGCTACTTTGTGGACTGTCAACCTTTTTCTTGTTGATGTTGTCTTCTGGATCATTCCCATTTGATTTTCCTCTTGAGAAAACAACATAATCATGTTCAGAATTAAAATCTTTGGCCATTTGTTTTGCCAGAGCCTCTTAGTTTGAAAGAAGATTCTCCAACTCTTCCACTGATGGTTGAGTTGCCCACCCTTGAATTGAGGTGATAAATCGTGTGTATTCCTTCTTTAAACCACAAATGAAAAATCTTCTTAAACGAGCTTCACTAATATTCTCATCCGCATCCAACTCTGAAATTTCAGCACAAATACTTTTTATGCGCAAAAAATATTCAGAAATTGACATACCTCCTTGTGTTGTCATTGCTAGCTTATTTTTCCAAAAACTGTAACCTTGTTGTATTCTTCTTGGAAAATATCCTCTCAAGAGTTTCCCAGACTTGCTTTGGAGAGTTGATGTCACGAACATGATCAATGAACTCTTTGCTAATTGATGTCCTCAAAGCAAATAGAGCCTTCCCACATTTGATCTTCCATTTTCTTCGTGGCTCACAATTATCAGGAGTGTCAGCTGGAATTTCTGTGTCTGAACCAGCTACTAATTCCCACAAGTCTTGACCTTGAAGATAAGCTTCCATACACATTGTCCAATACTTGTAGTTTGTTCCTAAAAGTTTTTCAACACCATTTTGTGTGTTAGAACTACTTCCCACGGTGACTAGTTCCATACTATGGAATAAGAAGTTTCCTGTTAATAAAAGAAAGGTGAAAACTGTGAAGAACCTGAACCAGGCTCTGATACCATAAAACAAAATGGAAAATTCTTAATAAGCAGAGAAGTAGAATTATTTCTGGAGAATGAACTGAAATATTTGTCTTTATTGAAACTTGATTTGAAAAATACAGCAGCAGATCTGAGTATATATAAGCTTAGATATAACTAATTTCTCCTAAAAAGAAGCATAAAAATTCTACCAGACTTGTATAGAAATTTCTAGCATTACAGCTCATTATTGACTAATTCTATACCAGAAAAGAAGGGGCAGAAAAATCAATTCTGTAACAGCAAATAAATAACAGTAAAAGACTGAGTAAGTTGCACTAATTTGTAACACTGTTGCCATCAGCAGTGTGAATGAAAACTTACGAAAAGTGATCTACATTAGAAAGAAGGGAAGGAAAATGAATTTAAAACTATGCAATAAAAACGCGCTTTAGGGCTGTATATATGGAATCTGAGCAGTATCCAAACTAAGGATCATTCAGTAGATACTAAAATAAATTGGATGCAAGTCTTTTTTAGGGTATTACTGAATCTAAAGGAAACTTGAATGCTGGTTTTGGAGTGTGTTATGCTAAGTTGCACGGGTATGGGTACGGGTGCGAGTACAGTGGTGTGACATATAGAATTATTATTTGTTGAATTAATAGAATTATTATGTGTTGATTTTAATAGAGTAATTATGTGTTGAATTAATGAGAAGGAGGATCAACTCCATGCGTGAATGAAGTGTAGGAAAGTTTTCTGCTCAATTTTTAATATGCTTGTTCAGTTGTGATCACTGAGATGAAGGCAACTTTTTTTATGAGATTCAAAACCCAGGTTATTGAACACTATGGTGGCATGCATATTCATCAGACTCCAGGTGTGACATGTACAGCAGCTTGCTTCTTTTATTTCCTTTAATTATAAAGATCCCTTCTCTAGCTTATAAACCTTTCCGAAGATGCCTAGAAGATGTTCTGCAACTTATGCCTTTCTAGAATCTCTAAGAAAAACCAATCGTTTCCATCATCGCGTCTGGGTCTTTCAGTAAATGTCAGCATATTGAGTACCGACTCTATCAATCAATCTGCTATTATATCAGAAGGTGGATCTATCAACAAGATATGCACATCTGAAGTCATGGATTTGTAGTTGATATCATGAACTCTTTGAGCAAGTAGTGCGATCGTTTCAGCATTTAAGTAACTGAGTTTGAAGGCATCATATAACTGAACGATGTAATGCTTTTTTATGGTTCTCATGCTTGATTAAAATGGATCATTATCAATCCGGACATAATGAATCAATTTAGTATGGAACTCTAATCTTTTGGGATCAATTGTTGACGTGCATGTGACTGGTGGTACATTCTACAAAAATCAGAACTTTTTTCTCCTATCAACTATGGACCTATATTGATGGTGTAAGGTGAAGATTCTTCATGATCTATGTTGTCATTTACTGCTATAACTTCTCAAGGGTGACACTTCTTGAGATTTGTACTGATAGTGCAGGAGCTGGGTATGGTTCCATATCTTTCATCTTCTTCTCTAGTCCCTTGATATCAATTTTCGTCCGTTGTCTCTTAGGTTCAGTTCTATCTTGAACTTTGTTAGTCTGTTCTTTGTACTCTGTGTTTGCAACAGTTAATTCTCAACACATTCTTGGATTATTATTTTTTGCTATTGTATTTCTTGTTAACTCCTTGTGATTTGATGTTGTATTAAGGATTGGATTGCTTCCTAAGTTCACCTCTAGTCTGAAGAATATTTCCTGCTTGTTCTGTAATCGATTAGTACATTCCTCGTTTAGTTATTACAAGACCTATTTAAATCCTAAATTTCAATCTCTCTATTCGTTTTATCTGATTTTTTATTTTCCTGTGGTTCATTTTCTATTGCTGTATTCATTAGCACTTAACCTCATTATTTTGCTTCTGTAGGTTGAAAACTTGATGTATGAAGATAACACAGTTCTTTTCACTCTGTGTCTATCTTATTCTTCTTTTTAAATGTTGTTCTGATTTTGTTTCACATGAACTTGTAGCAAATGTCTTTCACAGGGACCTTAAACCCAAAAATATTTTAGCAAATGCTGATTGTAAACTTAAGATATGTGACTTTGGCCTTGCAAGGGTGGCATTTCATGATACTCCCACTGCCATTTTCTGGACGGTATGATAAAGTATTTTAAGTAACTTGTCTGAATCCAGTTAAAATTTGAAAATTTGTTACCTTTTGAATATCGCTTATGTGTTTCTCTTCTTGCAGGATTATGTTGCAACTAGGTGGTACAGGGCACCTGAGTTATGTGGTTCCTTTTTCTCAAAGGTTTGTAGATTCACAATTCTTTTTTCCTATGTGCTATATCTAGTGTTTTCTCTAATATCAGCAAAACTGTTGATTTTTTTCCTTTCTACATCGTCATTCTCTATAGTTTTTGCTGTATTCTGTTGTTTATTCAATAATAGTAAGATGTTAATCAGTAGGCCATAGTCTTCTGAAGAACTTTGGTTTTATCCATCATTCTTAACAAATGTCACAAAATACATTCATCTTGTGTGCAGTGTGATTGTATTTGCGGATATGCTGACCATATAACATGTATATTGCTCCGTGGTATTTTCCTTTACCATCGACTACTTAGAAGCTTGATGATGGTAGAAGTACAAAATTGTCTTTTGCTTTTCTGAATGCTTGAGCATTATTAATTTCCATAGTGTGGTTTGTTACGAAGCATTACTCTACCCTGTACTTTTCAAGCGAAGGTCCAACATCTTCAAGGTCACCAGCAATGATTTACTGCGAGGCTTCTTTTTGTTTACCTCCCTTCTTGTTTATCCTTCACTGTAACTCTGAAGGCTTTGAAAGCCTCTTATGTATGATTCATGAGAAAAGTATCCGTAGTGGTTTTCTGGTAGTCCTGCAGAGTCTAAGCAAACTTATTGAATGATTTTTTTTTGTCCTTGACTTTATAGTGGAGGTTTTTCTGTTAGGGTTATGAGTCTTATGACCTCTTTTGAGCCTTTAGTTTACTTCAAAGTCACCCGTGAGCTTTCATATGTTCCTCTATACTCATTACCCAATAGCTGTAAACTGAAGATTAAGGTCCTTACCTGAAGATTACTCAAGCTAAGTTAGGCAGTTAAGGATGCAATATTTAAATGGGATAATATTTTTATATCCTTTTATTTGAGAAATGGTTAGAAGTATTTGTTGCGAGAACTTTTTTTCTTCTTATGTTTTCTGATGCCATCACTCCGCAAGAGAGAATCTCAATTCAAAATTTATTTTGGTAGATTTTTCTAATCAAGTTTGAAATATTTTCCTGAAGATCTGAACATGATCATGGTTCTGTCTGGATCTAGACCACTTCAAACTGGTCCAGATTAATTTTTATCCTAGTTTCTGAATGAAGGACGTACTTCAGATGTGTACAACTTAGAGTGGAGTGCATTGATCATCTCCCAGTATTCCCCTCCCCCCCCACCCCCCACACCCCACCCACCCAAAAAAAGAAGAAGAAGAAGAAACACCAGGTAGCTGATGGATATGTAATCAAGGATATAATTTGTAGAGTCTAGCAATACTGAGGCAACACATATAATATTTACTTAGAAATGTAAAATCCTTGCATTAGGATCACTGCGTCATGTTTATTAGCAATTAGATCAGGAAAAAAATTGGTAAAATTTTTAGCAAAGCCATTGGATATCGAATTCCTTTCATTAAATCAGTGGGATTTGCTTCGGATCTCCTGAGTTTTAGTACCCACAAGTATAAAATTGTAGCACCTTCCAAATTCCTCGTAGTAAAAAGGAAGCCAATTCCATGTTCTCGTTCCAGTGGAAACATTGAAGATATAAACTTTTAGGGCAGTATTTTGACCCCAATAAACATTAAAGTAGTAGGCCTATGTCAAATAGGCCTTCATCAAAATTAATGAAATCTGCCAGTTTGGGATCTGAAGAATTCATACATCCATGAGTAGAATGACTTTTGTCTTTGCTTATTTCTGTTTTTGAAAATATATGTATTGCTTTGTTCTTATGTTGTTACATTTTCTTAGACCTGTGGAGGAGGTGCTTTTTTTCTTTCATTTCTATTCTACTTTTCTTATACTGGATGAAACAGATTCACTGTGGCTGTAATGCTACAGTTGGGCTAACACCTCATTCCTTGAAGTAGTTTCACCCAGGTACTTAGCAGGCAATCCATGTTCTCCTCTCATTTCATAATGCACACAATCACAAGGAACTGTTGGATGGTATGAAGGAATCTACTGCACTTAGTGCCAAGTGCCGTACATCATCATCCCTGGAGATTTGATTTTGCATGTGCATTTTATATTTCTAAGAAGTTCTTGAGGTGGAATTAAGAACATGTTCAGTAAGTTTGTCTATAAACATGCCCCTCTTTAGTTCCATACACTGGAAGTTGATTTCTTTCATTTTGTGGGTAGAGGGATACTGAACTTTGTTTGCATGGATTATTTTTGTACCAGCATGCTTTTTTGCACAATAGCAGATTAGCAGCTTCCTGTTGAATTTTATTTTTATATTCTCTTGTTGCTCTAAGTTCATTAGTAGTTCTCATGGTTTGTGGTCAAGCATACACAATCTATCTCATTGTTCAACTATCCCATATTTGTGTTTAACCTCAAGCTTACTCTCTCCTTTTTTTTGTCCTTCTTAGTTTGTAATTTGTTCGCTAAAGCTAGATAATCTGTATATTTATGTAATTTATGTTTGTATCCTTTATAGTATACACCTGCGATAGATATATGGAGCATTGGCTGTATCTTTGCGGAATTATTAACCGGGAAGCCTCTTTTTCCTGGGAAAAATGTGGTCCATCAATTGGATATAATGACAGATCTTTTGGGCACGCCTTCTGCTGAAGCCATTGCCAGAGTGAGTATCAGTTCTAAAAATATGGATTGTCACTGAGTTTCACACATCTCCAAGTAATTACATTTTACCTCTTGTAGGTGCGCAACGAGAAAGCAAGACGATATTTAAGCAGCATGCGCAGGAAAAAGCCTGTACCTTTCTCTCAGAAATTTCCAAATGCTGATCCGCTTGCTCTTCGTTTGTTAGAGAGGATGCTAGCTTTTGAACCCAAGGATCGTCCAACTGCTGAAGAGGTACTGCTAGCAGGTTCTCTCCTGGTGACATTATCCCAGATGGGATTTTGTTACTTTATCATAAAATGAAAAAGGGTTTGTTGTATATATATCCCTTAAATCATGAAGATTTGCAAAACTACCCCTCAAACCTCAATATTTGCAAAACTACCTTCAGATCAACTGTGGAAATAATCCCCCCTCCAAAAAAAAAACCGAAAAAAAGAAAAAAACAAAATCAACAAATCGTCAACTTTGATTTTTTATTTTTTTTATATTGGAAGTATCTTATATCCAAAAAAGTTGTTGATTTTTTGATTAGGGGTATCTTATATCCAAAATTGATGATTTTGGGGTAGTTTTGCAGATACTAAGATTTGGTGGTGGTTGTACAAATTACACATGATTTAAGGGATATGTATACAAATAAACCAAATGAGAAACTGGATGCACAATCTAAAGGTGTGTAAGTTTTGCCACAACGTGTCAGGCTTTGGCCGATCCTTATTTCAGGAACATAGCGAAGGTTGAGAGGGAGCCTTCTGCTCAACCTGTTACAAAAATGGAATTTGAATTTGAGAGACGAAGGATAACAAAAGAAGATGTCAGGGAGCTCATTTACAGAGAAATTCTTGAATACCATCCAAAGCTGTTAAAAGAATTCTTGGAAGGATCTGAATCTACTGGTTTCATGTACCCAAGGTATTAATTATAGTAACCATGATCTGTAAGTTCTACACCTGTTTCCCTTCATCTATTAAAACTTTTGAAAGAAAATTCGAATCAAATCTCAAGTTTTTCTTGAGTTGGACCGACAATAGAACCTGTGCTTCCATTAAGTGGTTTTTAAGAAAAGAACTCCAAAACATCAAAAGAATAAAGTACAACAATAAATATTTGTATCTCAACAGCTAACGTCATTTTAACGTACCAAGATTGCAGAGATTTATAGAGTAGCATTTTGGACATAGGTGAACACTACTTGTCCCTCTAAAAGCTCATATAGAACTTTTGTCCTTGTAACTTTTTAGTCATCAAAATGTCTCCTTCATCAGCAGTAGTTCATCAGTATTGGTTTAAATTTGGGATAGCTGATTGCTGGAATTGACTCTGGGTATGCCAATATTTCCTACTTATCACTGAAGTACTGAATGGATTGCCCCCTCCCCTCCCCCTCCAATATGGACCTTCCATCTTTCCCTCCATCACCCCCTCCAATATGGACCTTCCATCTTTGCCTCCATCGCCCCCCCCCCCCCACCCCCCCCCCCCCCCCCCCCCCCCCCCCAACGAATCAATAAGAAATGGTAGTAATAGTAGTCATGAGTTGGTTATGTAAATGACCCATTTAGCTATGATGAAACATTGAAAATTTAATACCCTAGAAATATTGAGTCTTGCTGATACAAAATGCAGGAATCAGTACGAGAATCTTGCAGGAATCAGTATGAGAATCTTGGAGTTTTTTACAGATCTTCCACCAGTTTTCTTTTCATTATTTAATTCTATTTACCTTTGTTCTTGAGTAACTGAAGATAAAACAATGGTATCATTTCATCTCAATAACTTTGTGTTAGACTGCTAGGTGGTGAAACCACTTGTTGCGAAAGATGACACACAAGTGCATCAGCAATTTTATTTGATCTGAAATAATCTTGGAAGCTTCTTTATTCACGTAGTTTCTGTAGAATTTGCTCATTAAGTTCTTCTTGCTCTACATTCTACTTTCTTTATCAACTAGTGTGAATACCGTGCAAAGCACGACATATTTTTTTCTGCTACAGTAATCCCGGTTTTAGCTGCTACAGTATTTTGATTTTTTTTGCTAATGCTACTGTATCCCCGCCTCTGCTACAGTATTCCCGTGAGCTACAATATTATTTTTTATAAAAAGCCTACGGTTTCATGTTTGCTATAGCAATAAGAATACAGTAAATGTTACTGTAGCATTACTGTAGCATGAATAATGAATCTTTGGTTCTCCCATTTGTATAAAAGAGTAGATTCAAAGTTTACATTTTCATTGTCATTACTGTAAGAACCTTTGTGTGTGCTGAAATTTATGTGGCTATTTAACCTTAAATTTTTGATGTCCTTCTGCATAGCTGGTTTCGGTGAAGTATATCTTATTCTACTATATATATATATATATATATATATATATATATATATATATATATATAGAGAGAGAGAGAGAGAGAGAGAGAGACTTATGTCAACTTAAGTGGACGCCCACTAAGTTTCTTAGTCATTGATGATCACTTGATTGAGCTACATTGTGGATGATCCGTTCCGTTGAACTTGATCTACATATTCTAAAACCCCAACACATCAAATTTGGGGTGAACCTGTCGTGGTTTGACCCTCCGTCGAGCCATGTAAAAAGTTCTAGTCATTCGAAACCGTTAAAATTGATATGAGTGGATGAAGGGTCAAATCACGACGGGTCCCCCCCAAATTTGGTGTGTTGGGGTTTTAGAATATGTAGATCAAGTTCAACGAAGCGGATCATCCACAATGTAGCTCAATCAAGTGATCATCAATGACTAAGAAACTTAGTG
>BQKN01064826.1:234392-269918 GCA_022839385.1 Asparagus kiusianus
TCCAATATGTTTCCAGTTTAAACCTGACATGTCCAATAAAGATAAAGAGGATATCATCTATATGATGCAACAGAAAATTTACATGGCATCAAAAGTATCATCGGCAAGAGTAAGGTTGCTGAAAGTACAACTATCGAAGATGATTGGAGTAACATTGTTAGGTACAGAAAGGTGCGGTTCCAAGAAATAAAGAGCTCCTAAATAGAACAAAAGGCAGCTATTTTAAGAACCTCTCCTTGAGAAAATTATACAAAGAGAACGTGAATATGCATTCAAACTCGAAGAAAATTTTCTAGGCAGGTTGAATAGTGAGAACCCACAAAGAGAATCAGATACCTTAGCCACCATACTTAAGGCACATTGATAGTCAGTATCATGTGCAATTTCAGTGATTAGCATCCAATTTTACCCAACATAATGAAGGCACTAATATTATCTCAAGGTACAGAAATAATTAATAAAAAGCAACATTAAGAATTGCAATAAAAAAAAGATTAGGAACAATATGTTATATACAAATTTGAATAGTGAATAACTCTTTAATGTGAAGGTCTTCGAATACCAAGTGATATGATACTACACTGGCCTGAATGTAGCAACCTGTAAGAATTTGAAACTTGGAAGATACTATGGAAAGTTAACCAAAATTATATTACTACCCAAACCAGCATAAAGCCGAACATTTTGGCATCAAAAATCAGCATTAATATAAGCTTATCAGTTATATCTACAAGTTGTATTAATGCATTCACATAAAACCTCACTGTCTTAAACAACCATGAGTAATAGTTTGATATCCTACTGTTGCAAAACCACTACATCCTTGAGTAGATATGCATTATATACTATTAGAATTAAAATAGAAAATTACTCACATTATCACCTATGGTATTTGGTAGATTTAGGATGTAAAAGCTTATAGAAAGAAGTTCAAGAATTAAGGAAATTATACATTTAATCTCAATATACATCATCTAGCAGAACAGGAAAAACAACTATGATCATAGACAGTTTTTCAATAGGAATCAAACTGGATAAAAAGACTTATCCTATATTCAACCAATAACATAAATAATTATAAAATCAAATAAAATCTCCTTAACAAATCTAACTGGACAATACTAAATAAATCATATTCTAAAGAAATCTAATAAGATTCAAATTGAATCATCCATTGCACCATAGAGAGGGGCTTAACTCTTCAAAGTGTAAACTTCCAACAACTTTCTAGCAATGAGAATCAAGGTGATGAAGCTCATCCTAGGTAATCCCGCTAGCAGTAGGAGGAGGACGACCATGCCATTTGACCAAATAACTTCAAATACCTCAATCCTGAATTACAAAAAAGGCTGGACAACCAAAATATCCTCAATCTTCTCCTTAAACAGTATAGGAGGTGCAATTTCAGGAAGGAACCAAACTATGATTCGTATCTAAGATTCTAAAACTAACCAAATCTAAGAAGCTGCATAACAAAATGCTATAATAAAATCTGTCCTGCATCATGCATCAACTTTTTACAGACTTTGACCCCCAAGATGGCAGAACTTGAAGCCATGAATAAGATGATATCTCTCATTGTTAGCTTTGGAATGGTGGATTTTTTGCAATGCATTGACTACAATAGCTCTAGCTATGGCTGAGTTTCTGAAGCAATGTGCAGGAATCCAATTAGCAACTGTCTGCCTCAAACATGATGACTAACTTTCTAGTGACATTGCCTGGAGATATGACACCCATGTATTTTATGCAATAATTTATTAGTATATGTGGCAAGCAACTTAAGCTTGCAAGTAAAGCAAAATAAGATCCAATACCAGAAAAGTTAACAGAAATTTTGCATACCTGTTCAAGCACCGAGCACACGTCTCTACCTCTCTCAACTGTATCACGCCTTATTCTTCAGGCAAGCCTAACATCAGCACCTATGTATAGATTAGAAAAAGAATTTTAAGTAAGTTGAATTACATGATACTTATATATACATCCATACTTATGGCACATTGATAGTTAGTATCATGTGCAATTCCAGTGATTAACATCCAATTTTACCCAACATAATGAAGGCACTAATATTATCTCAAGGTACAGAAATAATTAATAAAAAGCAACATTAAGAATTGCAATAAAAAAAATATTAGGAACAATATGTTATATACAAATTTGAATAGTGAATAACTCTTTAATGTGAAGGTCTTCGAATACCAAGTGATATGATACTACACTGGCCTGAATGTAGCAACCTGTAAGACTTTGAAACTTGGAAGATACTATGGAAAGTTAACCAAAATTATATTACTACCCAAACCAGCATAAAGCCCAACATTTTGGCATAAAAAATCAGCATTATTATAACTTATCAGTTATATCTACAAGTTGTATTAATGCATAAAAATTGATCAAGAAAGCTTATCAGTTATATCTACAAGTTGTATTAATGCATAAAAATTGATCAAGAAAGCTTATCAGTTATATCTACAAGTTGTATTAATGCATAAAAAGTGGACATGAATCCAGAAAAATTGATCCTTTTACTCTCTATGTTTTATGCACTATAGTGAATGGGTTAATTATGAACTCATAGAAGAAAAAACAATGATAAACTCAGCTTTATGTTTGATACTACTGGTGAACAGTGAAATTGATCAGCTAATCGCAACATAACAATTATAAAAATTGAAAATACATCACCCAATTAACGACAATAATGACCATAAGGAAATTCTTGCTCACCCAATTAACGATAATTATTGCACAATGAAGTAGATCAAGAAAGCTCTTGTAAAATCAATTTACCATGCAAAATCAGATTGATATAGATTCATACAACACAAATTGTCGGTTCTTGCTCACGCTTACTGTAACCAAATTGTCACAATCAAATTTTCATCCTTAAGGTATGTCATATTGAGTACGAAAAGGCTCAACTTTATCAAATTTCACAATATATGATAAAAATTTCGATGAAAGTAAATTTAACAACATCGGTAACAATTTTTGAGGGTTTCAGTAAACCTACCTGTCGACCGCTAGTGACGCCGACGACCTTCGCCTCAAGTGACGCCGTCGACCAATTTCAGTATTCGCAAGGGGTTTTGCCGATAGTCTTCTGTGGAAATAAGGGAGGTGGGGATAAGAATTTGAGGAGAGAAGAACGAAGCGGCGGAGCTTAGAACGCAGCGGCAGAGCTTTGGAATCTGAGGTGACGGAGCTAAGAACGAAGCGGCACAGCGTTGGAATCTGAAGTGGCGGAGAGAAGAACGAAGCTTTGATTGGAAAATAGAGATTGTTAACAGGTGCGTATTCAATGGAATGGGTTTTTTTTTGCCAAGTGGCGTTTTGAAGGGTAACACTTTTTAGTAATAGTATATAGATAAGACTCCCGCCTATAAAATTGTTTAATACGTTTCTAATTGGAAGCTGTGCCATTCACAACTTTTAAGCTATTCATTGATTTGTTGTGACCTCTTGAGCATCTTGTTCATTTGGCTGTTTGTGCAAACCCTTCGTTTATTTTTTTAAAAAGGTTTTGATAGAATTGCGAGCGTTTGGCATCCGTCGCGTTTTTTGTCGTTTCTGTTTTTTTTAACAAAAACAAAGAATAACGTTTGGCAATCGAGACGTTTTTTTGACTTATCCCTTTATAAAATCTAAAAAGTAAACACTTTTCTCAAAACATCAAAAAAGTATTTTAAGATTCTGTTTTTTCATCTAAGCCGCCGCAGCCCACTCCCCGTCGCCGCCAACCAGCAGCCACCCCACGGTCGCTGGCCGACCACCATCGCCGCCCGTCGACCAACGTCACCGCCCGTCGCCCTTGGGCTTGCCGCCACCTCGCGACCACCGCCTGCTCGTCGTTCGGCCGCCGGCCGCCCACCGTCCGCCCGCCGACAGCTGGCCGTCGCCACCGTCGCTGCTCCCCGGGCCGCCTCCGCCCGCTCTTCAGCCGGCCGCTAGCCACCCTTCAACTGCTGCCACCACCACCGCCCATCGGCCACAAGTCAGCTGGCCGGCCGCCCGTCGGCCGGCCACCGGCCGGCCACCGACGCCATTGCCACCACCTGCCGCCGTCGCTATTCGCCACCCGTCGGTCACCTACCGGCCCGCCGCCGCCCGCCCGTCGGCCTGCCGCCGACCACCCTCCACCTGCCACCGCCACCACCGTTACCGTCATCACCGCCCGCCGGCCCACCGCAGTCCGCCCGTCGGCCGACCACCGGCCACCCGTCACCACCACCATCGCTGCCCGTCGCCGCCACCGCCACTGCCCGTCACAGCCACCCGCCAGTAGCCGACAGTCGTCGTTCGCCAGCCGGCCAGCCACCGGTCGGATGCCACCCGACCGCTACCGCCGCCGTCCGCCCACTGCCGCTATATAAATGGTCAAACTAGTTTGATCAAAATGGTGTTTTCAAAACACATTTGAAAAAAACACCATATCATGGTGTTTTTTTTACAAAAATACAATAAAAAAATACATTGATTACCAAACACACCCAAGTGATCTACTATCGTTTAATGGGATCAATATCTTTGTCGCAATGGCCAAGTCTAGCCACTATCGCAAGTGGGTTCACTCGCCGCTGTGGTAGGGACATGTGCGCTACAGATGGCCGTATCCATATCGTATTGATGGATGTATCCCCTGGAGCCAGTTACAAAGGAAGGCATCTCCCCTGGAGGAACTCAGATGACCGTATCCACATCGTATTGATGAGATCGAGTCGGAGAAGTGGGAGGAACTGAAGATGTTGTTGACAGTATCCTCCAGAGTCGGTCCTCGACATGATAAGGAGCCGACCTTAGAGTACATGCATAGGCCTACGCGCTATCTTGGCAGGAGGGGGTCGGTTCTTGCATCTCGGCTCGCTCAATAAAAGTGGTGGAGCAGTTCTATATCTCCCGTGATGACAAAATTCTGGGAGAGATGCTAGATTTTGATTTCCATCTGAGCCTCAAGAGTTACCTGATTCATGGGGCTTTAGTGGAGCAAGAGCTATTCAGCCGGGTGGAGCAAGTCCGAGCCTTCTTCCTTAAGCTTCAAGAGGAGTCAGAGTCTCGGAAGGTTGACCTGGAGAAGGTGCTAGCGACTAAGGAGGATGAACTAGTTAGGTGGAGGCGAAGTGAGGACAGATGGCGCTGAGAGGTGGAGGCATAGGAGAAAATGGCGGACAACTTGAAGGCTTTGAATAGCGAGAAGTCGACGGATATTGACAAGCTGAAGCTCGAGCTCCTTGATTGAAATAACATGATAAAATATTTTCCCAAGGAGGTCACGCTGGGGAAGCGGGCGAGGGATCATGCTCTAGCGCTAGCCCAGTCGAATCGTCATGTCGCTCAATGCTTGAAAGCTGAGGTGTAGTTTAACTTTGCTTTAAGGATTGGGGCGACTCAATTGTGCTTTAGATTGCTAGCAGCTCACCTTCATGCTTTTAGGGGGGGCCGTACGCTTTGTTTCTAGATGATAATGGCATTGCCGAAGCTTTGAACTGAATGGACCAAGAATTAACTTGATTCAGTCCTCTATATAAGTATCCATGTTATTTTAGTCGCCCTTGCTGTGGGTCGGGAAACACCATCTTTTTAGTTGGATGCGCGAGTTGTTAATCCGTCGTATCGTACATTGATGGGTACTTCATTGTCGACCTTCAAATAGGGATTAATACCTAGTTATTTTCCGGGCCCTTCTTTACTATGGCCGAGTCAGAGCGGAAGTCCAAATAGTCATCAGTTGGTGATTTTCGAGGGGTGTTTATGGAGAAAATGATAGATAGCTATTGATGGGATCTTTTGACGTCACTGAATGTCATATGTCGTTGTCGCTTTGATCCCTGAGCTGAATGTCGCATTGAACGAAGGGTGGCACTTTGTTTCTCATGAGATCTGTTCATATTTTGAGGTCGATCTTGGCCGTTTATTCCATACCGAGTCAACTATCCCGATCTTGACACATGTTCGTGTTTGAGATTTTATATAATTCATCTCTGAGAAGGGGTTTCGCTTTACAAGTGTCCCAATCTTGGCCGTCTATTCACCCCAGCTATCTTCTCCAAGTGACTTCTGATCAACTTTCTGACTAACTGTGATGGTTTCCACCGCTCCTAATTTTGGCCACAACAATGCCATGATCAACCTCTTTAGGCTATTTCACTTGAAGGTATGTCCAACGGATTTCGAGGTCTATTATAGTCACTTCGATCTTCCACAGGTTTTCACTCTATCTGCACCTAAAAGGTCTGAAGCCATATATCATCACGGTCATGATAGGTCGCCGGTTTATCTAAAGTATTTGGAGTACGTGCTCCGATTACCACTTCACCCCTTCATCCGTCAAGTCTGCGAGGCCCTAGGAATATCCCCTTCACATATTAAGCCAAACACCATCGCCACTTTGGTGGCATATATGGTAATATGCCATCGTGTCGGCATCGAGCCGAGTGTACACATGCTGGGCCATCTTGTCAGCATCAGGACGGCTAAGAAGGAAGGGCATTGTTACTTCCATAACTTGGACGGCTTCAAGCTCATCTCCAACGCCCTCGACTCAAACAAGGATTGGAAGGAGAGGTTTATGTGGGTATTTGTGGTTGACCCCATCCTATCTTGCCCGACTTAGCCCGAGGTTAAGAGGGACGTGTTGAAGCAGTGTCTGCTCACAAATGAGAAGAGGAAGAGGCTCGACAAGGTTCGAGCTTATGCGGGGTCTCGAGAGATTAACGACCTCTTTGAGTCGACTATCCTCAAGTGGTCTACCTATCTCATGTGACTCCGAGTGAGGAGGATAAGATCCGAGCTGTTGTCTTGGCGCTCCCTCTCAAAGAGTCAACTGAGGCGCAGTCAAAGTAGAGAATCATGCCCAAAAGTGTCTGAGGGCCAAGTTGGCCCCTCAAAAGGCTAAGGAGGTAAAGGCAAAGGCCACAGAGATCGTAGCCTGGCTGGCAGGGCCGGTTCTATTGCTCAGGCCGAGAGGTCGGTAAAGAAAAGGAGATGGTTATAGAAAGGAGGAGCAGAAGCAAGCGCTCCTGCCCCGATCCTAAAAGTCAGTCAGCATCCCCAAGTTCCAAGTGCTCTTCTCTTGGAGTCGGCTAAGATCGTCATCCTCAACGAAGCATCCTTGCTCAGTCTGCGGGAGGAGAGGAGATCATCGAACCTAGGGAAGATGAGGTTCAGGTTGAGGAGGCGGTAGCCCAGCCTCTCTTACCTGAGTCGGCCCACATGCTAGGGAAGGCGCTAGCTGAGGTGTCAGCTACGGCCAAGGAGGAGACAACCTTGCCTCTTTGTGCACAAGAGCCAGCTGAGGTAGCTCCACTCCTAGGGGTTAGTTTTGAGTAGCCTTTCCCCCTTGTATAGATGATCTCGACTCAAACATGTGGAAGGAGTTAAAGGCCATGCTGATTGGGTCGTCAGGGAAGGCCCCCGATATGACAGGAAGCCGTTTGTGGATTACAAATTCCCACCCAAGAGGCATCTCAACAAGAGATGCTTGGATTTGGAGTCCTAGACAGCCCAGTCACATGCTTTGGTAGGGATGAGCACGGTTCGGTCCAAACCGAAAAAACCAATCGAACCAACCAAAAATTAGCGGCTCGGTTCGGTTTTAATTCTCAATCAATTCGGGTCGGGTTGAAAAAATTTTAACCCGAACTGTCCGAACCGACTGCCCATAACCCATACCCATTTTAAATACCCGACCCGTGTTCTTCCCTCACTATAGAATCCTAAGTGTCTAAACCTAACCCTCCATTCTCCAACTCTTCTCCAACCTCAGATCCAGCCGCCGCTCCACTGCCCTCCGTCTCCGTCACCGTCTCCGTCTCCGTCTCCGTCTCCGTCTCCGTCTCATGTTACTCCATCTCCGTCACTGCCTTCCGTCTCCATCTCCGGTTAGCGTTTCTCCATCTCGTCTCAGGATTCAAGATCTGCTAGGATCAAGGTATTGCTTCCATCCGTCTTCCTTCTCTGTATTTCTTCTTCTTCTTCTTTTTGGCTCTTCTCCTCAGACCTCCTCTTCAATCTTTTCATAATTAAGTTTAATAATAATATAGAATAATTTGGGTCTGAGACTGAACAAGAAGAAGGGGCTACTCTGTTTCCATAGACCTCTATCTCTCTATTGAATCTTGATTTCATTGTCCATAGCAAGCTGGAGGAGATGCTCAAAGTGTTTTGAGCTTGTTTTTACTTTTGGCTCCTATTCTCAATTGGGAACAGATTCACTCAAGGGGGTGGGTTCTGCTTTCATGATCTTTTACTTCTTTTTTCCTCCAAAACGAGTCTCTCAAATCACTGTAATTACTATTAGATCCCCTAGTTATAAATTTCTTTGATTAAATAAATTAATCTCTCTTGTCCAATTCCCTCGCGAGACTCTCTCTAATCCAATCAAGAGCACAACTTGCCATGGACGATGAATTCTTTTTTAATCTTAATTTCTTGTTTTAAGTTTTTCTTCTTCTTGGGAAGACAGTAATCTTGTATACATGATTTTCATATTGTTCTTACAGCAGCCACTCATCACTCATTATTGTCTTCATGGCCGAGGCCGAACCATTAGATTCATCTCCTCAGGATCCATCTCCAGTTTCGGGGACACCCGCATGGGCCGCACCTATAGTGGAGGTATAAATTAAATTGTGCTAAAAAGTTATACATATTAGTGTGCTAAAAGTTAAATATCCTAATTTAGTCGAATTGTTAAAATAATCTGCAGGTTTCTCAAAAGGAGAATCCTAATGCAAATGCAAGTCAAGTTGATTATAATCAATCTACACAAGGCTTTCAAACTTTGACTAAAAGGAAAGCAACAAAAGCAAGATCGAAGGTTTGGAATCATTTTACTAAGTTTAAAGATAAAAATGATGATCCAAAAGCAAAGTGCAACTATTGTGAAAAAGTGTATTTTGCACATTGTAAAAAAAATGGTACTACAACACTACACAATCACATGGAGTCTTGCAAAAAGCACCCACATAATGTCGACACTCGACAGAAGCTAATAAATTTACAACCGATTCTTGATTCACAAAGTGGAGCTAGTACGAAAATGGGAATCCTTGGTACATAGTTGGAGTTATGATGAAGGAGCCATAAGAAAAGCCCTCAGTTATTTCATCATTTTAGATGAGCTTCCATTCAAGTTAGTAGAGGGTTTAGGGTTTAAAAATTTTATGTCCACCGCTTGCCCTAGATTTCATATTCCATCTCGTTAGACAATCCAAATAGATTGCTATGAGATTTACCTTGAAGAAAAAAAAAGTTTGATGAATTTATTAAAAGCTACATGTCAGAGGGTGTGTCTAACAACCGATACTTAGACTTCCATTCAAAATATTAATTATATGTGTTTAACGACACACTGGATTGACAATGATTGGAAATTGAACAAAAGAATAATAAACTTTTGTCCTATTTCAAGTCATAAAGGAGATGATCTTGGGGAGGTGGTTGAGAAGTGTTTACTAGATTGGAAAATTGAGAATGTTTTCACCATCACGGTTGATAATGCTCGTTCAAATGATACCATGATTACATACTTAAAAAAGGTTCAACAATTGGGGAGGCACAATGTTGGGTGGGAAATATCTTCATATGAGATGTATTGCTCATATTGTTAATCTTGTTGTTAGTGATAGGCTCAAAGATTTGGAGGATTCTGTTGCTAGTGTTCGTTCAGCAGTGAGATATGTGAGGCAATCTCCATCTAGATTAGCTAAATTCAAAACTTACATTGCACTAGAAAAAATTAAATTTGGTTCATCTTTATGTTTGGATGTATGCACTAAATGGAATTCTATTTTTTCGATGTTGAACATTGCTCAAAAATATGATTTTTTTTAAAAGATATGGTGAAGAGGATCCCTTCTTTAGATTTGAACTAAGTAATGGAAACAGAGCTCATGGAATGCCATTGGAGGATGATTGGGTTAATGTGAGAAGGTTATGCATTTTGCTTAAAAAAATTTATAAGCTAACAATACGTGTTTTAGGTTCTTCATATGTGATAAGTAATTTTTTTCTTCAAGAAATTGGTAATGTTGTTTGTGGTTTGCAAAAATGGAGATTGTCTAATGATGCATCATATGCTAGAATTGCTAATACAATGACAGATAAATATGAGAAGTATTAGGGAAGTTAGGAGAAGACAGACATGTTAATTTACATTGCAGCAATTCTTGATCCACAAAATAAAGAAGATTTTGTGAATTTTATTCTTGAGATTACATACGGTGAGAAAGAAGGTGTTGATAAGTTAAAATTCATCAAAGATGCTGCATTTGCATTATTCAATGAGTACAAAATTAAATATGGAACAGAAATAGATGCAAGTGGGCAAAGTGCTTCATGTAATAATATTAACGATAATGATGTTAATCAAATAACCGATGTAAGAAGTCGGTTTAAAAGGTTGAAAGTCGCAAAAGGAAGTGCCGAAGCAAAATTAGAGTTGGAAAGATTTCTAAGCGAGGACGTTGAAGCCGATCAAAGTAACTTTGATATTTTAGCTTATTGGAAAGTTAATAGTGCAAGGTTTCCAATTCTCTCTTGGATGGTTCGTGATGTATTGGTTATTCCAATCTCTACAGTTGCTTTTGAGTCCGCATTTAGTATAGGTGGCCGAGTATTTGATCCATTTAGGAGATTATTAACTCCGAGAATGGTACAAAGCCTAGTATGCACTTCCGATTGGCTTCGGAACTTGTTAGCTATGTTGGGTTCAAGAAAAATTTGCTTTGAAGAAGATTTGGATGCTCTTGAGATGCTAGACATAGGTATTTACCATTTATGTTTGTGTATGTTAAATGATTTGATTTTTTCTTAATTTTTTATTTGTTTATCTTTCAGATTTGGGTAAGCTTTCAATTGCACCTCCAATCATAGATTTGTAAGAGCTTTCATGGAAGAACACAAATTTGTAAGTCTTTATCATCCACTAGCTGGATACCTCCAGCCCACACAAAACACAACCAATTATATTGCTGCTTCTTCTTCTTATGATGCTGAATTTAGAACTCCGCTTTGTATCATTACGATTTGCAGATACTTAGTGAAGGGAAGGAAAAGAAAAACTTTATATCACTCTTTACATTATTTTTTAGGGGTGAAACTATGCTACAAGAAGTAAAGTACTTGCATTCCTCTGAAAGTAAGCTTGTTAAGTCCTCGTGCAGCTTCCTTATTGAACTATAAGCTATATGTGTTACTTGTGGCGTTAATCCTTTGTCTGATCCATTTTTCAGCTGTTGATGATTTAAAGCTAGTGACACATCTTCTTGTTGTTAATGCCTATTCAAGAAAATGGATAAAATTACTGCACGAGGGAATTAATTACTTGGTAATATCAACTCCGTGGAAGGATACGTTATACTTTAATTTGTTATAGTAGGACCTCACCTCCCTATGTTGGTGTAGATTGAATGATCAAAAAGAGCTAGTCTTGGTGTACTATTTTAAATCAAGGTTTTGTCCTAAATAATTCTCATGTTGATTATTTATCTTTAAATTTTAGTCACAAGGAGAACGTCCTTTAGTTTTTGCATCAGCTGTGCACCTTCTATGAAAGTATATATCAGTGCTATCATTGCCTTTTGACAGCTTGAGCCTTTTTTGTTGAAAAGATTTCTGAGCTAGCCGAGATGCATGACTTGCCTTCTGATGACTTAGAACCGAACAAACCAAACCGAACCGATTTGCAACGGTTCGGTTTGGTTTTGAATAATGAGCGGTTCAGTTCGGTTGTTCAAATTTTGATAAAAACCGACCAAACCGTCCGTTTTCTCATCACTAGGCTTTGGAGTAGTTCTCCCTTGCTCAAGATGATGAGATCCTCTCGGGGATGCCTAACATTGGCCTCCACCAAGCCCCAAGGGCTTTCTACTGAGAGGGAGAGGGACTCTGATTGAGCAGTATTGTTCTCTTGACATGAGCTCGCACGAGGTCTCCTAGCCAAATTTCAAGAGGAGCTAGATGCTGAGATGGCGGCCCATGAGAAGGCTGAAAAGAAGGTCACTGCCACGAGTGTGGAGCTAGAGGCTTAGAAGCGGAGTGACGGCAAGTGGCGTCGAGAGCTAAGGACTCGACAAAAGATGATCGAGGGTCTCCAAGCGCACCGCAACAACCAGTCAACCACTATCGCCATGCTTAAAGAAGAGATCGATCACCTCCAGCATCACATCTTAAGCAGGACTGCCAGATGAGATATTTGGAGGCCGAGCTCAAGTGTGAGATGTGAGAGAGCGGGATCACATTCAAATGTGCCCAAGTGGCTCTCTGTCATGTCGAAAGCCTTCAAGCGTAGATAAAGGAGGAGGTGAACGCCCATGAGAAGATGAAGAAGGAGGTGTCCCAAGCGGCAATTGCGGCTAAGAGGCCACAATCTGAAATGCAGACAATGGAGGATTGCCTCGGTCATCTCGAATCTGAGGCTTATAGGGTAGGAGGTTGTGGAAAAATACCATGACAGCCCCCTAGGTAAGTTCGAGGTGGCGTTGACATGCAAAGCCGACTTCGACTATCTCTTAGAGCAGTTCCCTCGTGAGTCTCGACCCGAGCCAGATCATCTTCATTATCCCTCTCGAGTCACTAATTGCCTCGACATCTTGAAAGAGATAGAGGTGAAGGAGGTGGACTAGTACTGGATGTGGATAATGAAGACGTGGGAGGTGAGGAGTTAGAAGAGGGCTCGGCGGGGGACAATTGGGCCGTTGATGATCAAGATGAAGAGGTTGCCCATGCTTCTCCTCAATCGACTCCCACTCCTTAGCTAGGAGCCACACTCTTCAGCCCTACTCTGGATTTGAGTCGAGTCCCATGAAAGCTTCATGTATCTTTTTCTTTTTGTTGATGTAAATATTGATGTAAATATTTTGATAAATGAATAAAAGTTATATTTTTGCTTTCTCGATTGTTGTATTTTTTGTCTTGTATTTATGTTCATCTGTGGTTTACCTCATTTTAAGATTTGTAACTAGGATGAGTTGGTTCTTTGGGTCGAGGTGACTCAGCTACATAAGCGGTGAGTTAGTGCGACTCGACCTCGTGCCTTGGGTTTACTTATGACGACTCAGCTCCATGCTTTTTTGAAGAATTATGGTACTAAAAGATAGCATAGTGAAATAGTTAGAACCCAAAAGATTTTATATCACATGTGGGTCTTACAATCAACATTACTGGAAGTATTTTATGAGATGCTCTATGTTCCAAGGATGTTGTAGGATCCTTCCATCAGAGCTTTTCAAGTGATAAGTGCCGAGACACACTTCCTCAATGATTGTGTAGGATCCTTCCTAATTGGCGGCTAACTTGCCACACCAGGCGTCTTCGTTGAAGATGGCTTTTCAAAGGACAATATCACTAATGTTTAATCTCCGAGGCTGGACCTTACTATTGTAGTGCCGAGTGATGCATTATTGATTGATGACTTGGGATCAGAGAGTTTCCTCGTGAACTTCATTGATGAGGTTAAGTCTGATTCGAATCCCTTCTAAATTCAAGTCTTCATCAAAATATTGTAGTCAGATTGTGGGCATGCTGACTTCAACTGGAGAGACCACCTAGGCTCCATAAGCCAGCTTGAGGGGGTTTCTCCTATGGAGCTAGCTCTTATGGGTAGCGCGATAAGACCGTAGGATCCCTGGCAGTTCTTCGACCCAATTTCCGACTGGTTTGTTCACCTTATTCTTTAGAGCTTGGAGGGTGTACTTCTTGGTGGCTTCTACAAGTCTATTGCTTTTCGGATGTGCGACAAAGGCAAATTTGAACCGGATATTCCATTCTTCACAAAAGCTTCGAAAGCCTCCACTATCAAATTGAGTACCATTTGAAAGCACCTTAGAGGGGGGAGGGTGAATAGGGTTTATGCTAATCTAATCTGATAATAATATTGATTAAAACTTATTAACAATCTATCCTAGCAAGTATGATATTCAAGAGATATATGCTAGGATAAGCAATATAAACAAGGGTGATATAAACATGCAATAATGGCGATATTAACAAAGAGCATAAATATAAATGAACGCCAATGACAAACACAAATAAACAATATGGTCACGAAGTTCGGTCAACCATTGACCTACGTCTCCGCTCCTCACATCGAGGAGATCTCCACTATCACAAATGGGTTTTCGACGTTCACCCAAAAATGTTTATAACTCCACACAATCTCGATTTTCTAGCTCACCGAAAACTCTCACAATCACTCACAATGTAAACACACTCTACACCCTCTAAGTGTTGGCCTAGCCCGTGTCCTCCTCCTCAAGTGCTCGGATTTATAACCTCTCTAGACTTTATTACCGATGACACTCCTCTTGGAATCGATCCCGTCTCTCACCACACACTCCTCTCGGTGTACAAGTGTAATACAATGTGATTCTCACAATTAAGCTCAACAACTAATGATTTGTTCTCTATAATAGATGAGAACACAATGTAAGCCCACACTCAATGTTACAATCCCACAACCCCAATATTCTATGTATGAAAATACTAAAAGCTAAAATGAATGTGTCTAAACAATGAGTAAAAATGAGATATAAACTCAATTAAAGTCAAATGAAAATCAAACGTATAAATAGCTAGAGATTGAGTTTAGAAAAGTTCTCTAATGAATACAATAGAGAGAGAGAGAGAGAGAGAGAGAGAGAGAGAGAGAGAGAGAGAGGGAGAGAGAGAGAGAGAGCGATGAGATAAAATCTCAAACACAAATTGATGATCTCCTCTTGCTCTTGTGAAACCTTCTTCACAAATCAAACTTGTAAACAAACTTTTAAAACCCTTAAACTCTTGTAAACTTGTTTTGAAACTTTCTTAAACATCCATATGAAACTATGAAAGTTGAGGGTTTTTTATAGCCTCTTAAACCAGCCAAAAACCCACAAAAACCCATAAAAGCAAAAACTTGCCGTTACTAGCCGTTATAGGCTGAAAAGACCAAAATACCCCAAAATCCAACATTTTGGAAATTTGCTTATCTGGCTTTGTAAAATCAATTAAAAATAGTAAATCAACTCTAAAAATCATAAAATTTTTAGGAAAGGTTCTAGACATGTAGATAAACATGTTAGAGGAAAAGTTTTCTAAAATATCACTTCCCATTTGTGAAAAATAAATATTTTAAAATAGATAGCCTAGATTCTAAAAACTGCTAAAACACCTGATTTTATAAAATCAATTCAGCATAGTAAATCAACTCCAAAAATGATAAAAGTTTGGAAAATGTTTGTGAACATGTAATAGAACATGTTAAAAAAGAAATTTCTCAAATTACATTTCCCATTTTTGAGATATCATTTATTTTGTAAACTGTTCAAAACATAAAAATATATTTATATACGTGTTGTTAAGTTTTCATGTTTATGTGACTAAACACATTGTTTACCAATACCAAAACAAAAAATGATAAATATAAAACATGTATATATGTATATAAATAAGTATATTTATTTCATATTTATATAAACTTAAAAACTATAAAACCAAAACATGTATGTGTGTATATGATTGAGCTTAAAGTATCTACACACATAGTATAAACCCTAAACTAATTTACCCAAGCTTGATTGATCTTCAATGAGCTTGACTTGGATACGGATGAAGCTGATCTTGAATATGACTTGAAGTGCAAATGGCTTCATTCCACTATTCCACCAACCTCCGTTGAATGTCATCGTTAAGGTGCAATTCCATCTAAACTCTAACACATTATTTGTCTAGAATAAATAAGAAAATACAAACACTAGATAAATAATATTAGTCATAAATTGTTTGTTAAAACATCATCAAAATAAAAGGCCAACACCATTGTCGGTGATGAAAGAGAGAGGAACATCAAATCAACTAATAATGGACCTCCACACAATATTGGTGACATTGCTCTTGCTAATTTTGGCCAACGGCTTAGCTTTGATCCATTTGGTGAAGTAATCAATGGCAATAATCAGGAATTTTCGTTGCCCAGAGGCTATTGGGAGAGGCCCCAATAAGTCTAATCCCCATTGAGCAAATAAAATGGGGCTCAAGATGGGGGTGAGTTTAGTGGCTGAAATCCATGTTATGCTTGAGATGAATTGTCACTTCTTGCACTGAGAGACGAGTTTCCTGGACCCGGCTAAAATGGTGGGCCAATAATATCCTTGGCAGATAACTTTTCGGGCAAGAGTTTGAGCCCCTAGGTGATTCTCACAAGTCCCTTCATGAATCTCTCTAAGAACATAGTTGGCCTTTACCGGCCAGAGACATTGGAGATAGGGCCCCACACTACTACTAGAGTATAACATCCGATAAAGCTGGTTATCGAGCATGAGATATCGTTGAGCATTTCTATGCAGACTCTTGACTTTAATTGCATTCTCTGGTGAGGCCCCTAATTAGGTACTGGATGAGTGGATCCATCCAATAGGGTTTCGAGGTAGTCTCGGTTTGCATGACTGGGTTTGAAGTTTCCATGATGCTAAGGCACTTGAGGGTGTCTGCATGTACAGCCCTTGAAATGGGTCCTGAGATGATAGACTCAAGCTTGGATAAGGCGTCCGCTCGTGCGTTGAGGGCGCAAGGGACTTGGTCGATCCTGAAATATATAAAATTCTTCAAGAGCTCTTTGACCGTCTTCAGATATAATATCATCCTTGAGTCCTTGGCTGCGTACTCTCCTTTTACTTGGTGGACCACCAGTTGGGAGTCGGCTAGGATATAGACGACTTCGGCCTTGACTGCTAAGGTGGCTCAAAGACATGCCAAGAGGACTTCATATTCGGCCTTATTGTTAGAGGCGAAAAAATAAAAATATATGGAGTGCTCGTGCGTCGACCCGTTAGGACTACTCGAGCTCCACTGCCTCCTTCTTTGGAAGACCTGTCTACCTTTAGCAACCACCAAGAGGCAAACTCGGGTGAGTCATGCTCGTGGAGACAATGCTTCCTAGAAATATGCGCCTTCACTGTCTAGGATGTTGAGGACTTCGGTTGAGGAGCATCATAGGTAGAGATGGCTCATCATTAAATACTGTCGACTCTATCGAGAAGTCGGCCAAGGCTTGAGCCTTTATGGTCATTCTCAGCTCAAACTATACATCATATTCACTAAGCTCGACCAACTATGCGACCATCCTTCCAGAAGTTGTTGGGCTGCTGAGTGCCTTCTT
Source organism: Asparagus kiusianus (assembly GCA_022839385.1). NCBI lineage: Eukaryota > Viridiplantae > Streptophyta > Magnoliopsida > Asparagales > Asparagaceae > Asparagus > Asparagus kiusianus. The sequence continues at coordinate 251,533 of BQKN01064826.1, forward strand.
CAAAGGCAGAGTTGTTTGTACCACTATAGTGTGTACCTGAAAATAGGGGCGAAGGGAATGAAGAAGGATTTCTCAATAAGAGTGTAATTGAGTTCGGCCGCCTTCAAAATCCGACTAATATAGTACACCGACTTCTGCGTATTGTCCTCTTCTAGAATCAAGACAGAGTTGATGGCTTCGGGAGAGCTGAACATGTAGAGATACAAGATCTCTCATTCTCTAGGTTGACTCAACAACAACTTGGCATTCAAGTATCTCTTTAGGTCCCTAAAAGCCTCGCTATATTCATTCGTCTAGCCATGCTTTCATTCAGCTCCTTACTCCCTCTCAAAGTTTTAAAGAAGGGGAGGCTTCTTTTAGCAGATTTGGAGAGGAAACGACTCAACGCCGCTATCTTTCCATTTAGTCTTTGGCGGCCCTTTAGCATGCAGGGCTCAGGTAGCTTCTCTATGGCGGCTATCTTTTTAGGGTTTATTTCAATGTCTTGCTGAATAATCATGAATCTGAGGAATTTGTTTGATTGTACCCCAAAAGCACACTTGGATGGGTTGAGTTTTATGCGATAGTGCCGAAGGATAGAGAAAGTCTCCTCAATGTCAAATAGGTAAGACAATGCCTAATTTGATTTTACAAGGATGTCGTCCATGTACGCTTCTACATTGTGGCCAATCTGGGGCTTAAAGAATTTGTTGACTGGTATCTAGTCGGTGGCACCTACATTTTTAAGATCGAAAGGCATTACCTTGCAGTAATAGGTCCCCTGATCTATAATGAAAGAGGTCTTCTCTTGGTCATGCTCCACCATGAGGATCTAGTGTCAGCTAGAGAATGCATCTATGAAGCTGAGTGGTTCATGACCCACACTCTTGTCCACAAGTTGATTGATCCTGGGAAGGGGGTTGCTATCATCTGGGCAAGCTTTGTTAAGATCTATGAAGTCCACGCGCATCCTCGACCTGCCAAAGGACTTCTTCACTAACACTACATTGGACAGCCACTTTAGGTACTACACTTCTCGGATGAAGCCGGCTTTGAGAAGTCGGTCTATTTCTTTGATTGCAGCCTTTTGTCTATCAAGGCCGAGACGTCTCTTCTTTTGTTGAATCGGCTTGGTGTGTCGATTGACTGAGAGCTCATGGCTTGCCTCTTTCGTGGGATTCCTAGTATGTCTTTGGGCCCCAAGCAAATGCATCAACATTCTCACGTAGGAATGCGATCATAGCTCATCATTTAGGTTCAACGAGGCTTGACCTGATCTTGACCTTCTTCACTCCATCTCGGTTGATAGTTATCTTATGGAGTTCTTCGACAGGGGTCGTTTGCTCTCGTTCTAACACTTTTTCCATTTGGAGACTTGTCTTTTCAATCGGCGGGTTCTCCAGTACTCATTTTCCTTTCATCGAGAGCAAATAGCAGGATCTGGCCTTTCATTGGTTGGTTTTAGTAACTCTGACTCATTCATGAGTTATGAATTTTACCATCTGGTGGTAAGTGGATGGAACCACCTGCAAATTACTAAGGGCAGTTCTTCCTATAATGACGTTGTAGGCCGACTTGATATTCATCACTTGGAACTAGGTCAATATAGTGGACTGATGAGGGTATTCGCTAACCATCAGGAGGAGAGTGATCATCCTTTCTAGTAGGAGCAAATATCCAATGAATCCGATAAGAGGACCCCGACAAGGTTGTAATTTGGATTCATCGATGCCTATCTAGTTAAAAGCGTTGATGAATACGATATCAGTTGAGCTTCCTATGTCGACCAAGCTCCTCTTGACCTAGAAGCTGATAATCACATTTTTAATTATATTTTATACCCTCATTATCTATTTTATTTAAATAAAAATGTTACTAATAAATGTGTTTTATTTTAATTTGCAGGTTAATGAAGGATTAATGAATAAAAGCCCAAAAGAATCAAACTCCTTGATTTTTTGTCATTTATTAAAGTCCAAATATAAAGACAAAAGAAGACCCAAGAAAGCTTAGGGATCCATGAAGAAATCGGATCAATAAATCATAAAAAAATCAATCTGTTGCAAACCAATTGGTCGGCTAACCGATTAGCCTATTAGTTAGCCAACCGATTGGTTTGCAACAGAAACTGTTTTATAGCTACGATTTAATCCTTGATCTCTAAGTAAAATCCAAATATTCCCATTCATTGCTATAGATATAAATAGGGATAGAGGCTGAGCGGTTTGAGTGTAAATTTTTTTATAAAAACTCTATTTGGAGTGGAGAGTTACTCTTAATTGAGAAGACCTTTCAAAAATCATAACTTTATTATAATTAATAAAATAATAGTTTTACCTCTTCATATTTTTTCTTCTCTTTGTTTAATTATGAAGGTGAAGATAAAGATGAAGATGAAGGTTTGCTTTCAAGAGTGAGAATCCTATTGTTATGTAAATTTTCTCTTTTATCTTTTATTTTCTTGTAATATTTTTTACTTGTTTTAGATATTCAAAGGGCTAGATCCCTCTTGTTTTAGATTTATTTTGATGTTTGTAGAGTAAATTTATATTCGTGTCTTTATTTTCTTGTATTTTAATATAGATTTAATTTCTTGCATAGTTTAGATTTTATTTTATTGCATCATTCTCCAAGAAGCCAGAACTCTCTTGGGAATTAGTTTTTATTTTTATTCTTTTTCTTCTATTCTCTAAGAGACGAGAACCCTCTTGGGAATTAGTTTTTATTTTTTTTCTTCCTTTTATTCTCTTTAGTATAGATTTTATTTCTTTATTTTTATTTTCTAAGATGTGAAACTAATTCTTGTAGGAATTCTAGAATTGTATAAAACTAGTGCGATCTCTTTTATAATTTGTGAATTATTCTTTTGTGATTAAAATGATCATGCTTAGGATAATCAACTAGAGAACTAATTTGTAGAAGAAGAATTTGATGATCTATGCTTATCTTGAGTGGTTTGGTAGATTATGCTTATGAATTCTAGACTTACTATCTAGTTGTTATTCTTTTCATGAATGTTAATTTTACTTAGATGATAATTTGATAGGTTATGCGTTTCTTAAGTTGTTTGATAGTCTATGCTTAATAAATATAAAGTAAAATATGATAAAAAGAGAATAGTTCGTAACCAATAAATAAAATTGGTTAGTGGATTCAATTCTAGAATACTCATATCTTTAATTGAATCCTCTATCTTTTACCTTCTTGATTTTCCTCTTTATTTTTGATTTTCTTTATTTGTTTATTGATTTTTTCCTTTAGTTTCTTCATTTTTCTTTCTCCCCTCTCAATCTAATTTTGTTTTATTTGCATATTATCACGACCACTCTCTTTATCTCTCCACAACCACATTCTTTCTTCACTCCTAAATTATCACACACACAACTTAAGAATCAAGTTTGATTAATTCCTATAACACCTTCCTCGTGGGATTTGCAATCTTTTATACTATAACTTGATGGTTGTTTGATTGTAAATTTGGATTCTATTTACCCCCCTACCAAGTTTTTGGCACCGTTGCCAGGAAGGTGCTTATAAGTAGGATTTTATTTATTTTGGTTCTTTAGCTTGTGTGTTTTCTTGTGAAGTAACCGCTTTGAAGATTGAAGATCAAGGATTAAAGATTGAAGATTTACTTTTAGCAACTCTTCTTTCTAGTATTTTTAATTTTACCCCTTTAGTTAGTTTTCCACAATTAGAGTCAATTAGGATCTAAAAGAATATTTTTTTTCTTATCAACCCTAATAAAATTCCCTTCCAATTGAATAAGATAATAAATTCAAATAAGAACTCTATCTCACATTTGTTTTATTGTTAACCCTAATTAAAAAAACAAAAAGATTTTTTGCATCCTTTTGTAATTGCTTTTAATTCATAGGGTTCCATTGCATATAGTTAGTAGGAATTCACCCACGTGATTTGAGTATTTTGATTTGACACACACTTGAAAACATTGTTAAAGGTAAAAACCCCATAATCAAGATAAGGTAAGGGATTTTATCACCCTTTCCTTAGCCCATAAAGCACTAATTCCTTACTACACAAACCCAAACCTTTTAAAACCTATTAACTTTGGCTCCTAAGGACTCGAGCTCATTAAGGAGCAAGAAATTCTTAAGTGAACTGGTTCAAGTTTACGTGAATCCGTTGGTGTCTAAGGCAAAGTTTAGGGATTACGTAAAGCGCTCCATAAGGAATGAGATACTTAATTGATCTTTAATATCCTTCTAGTACTATCCTTACCTGGCTAATTGACCAAGTAAACTTCAATCTTTTCACTAAAGGAGTTTTTGGTTAGGAGTTGGTCTAGTTGAGTTTAGGCTTAATCCTAGAATTTAAAAGTGATTGACACAAGTGATTGCTCTTGATTTATTTTAGTTAGGTTTTTCTTTTTATCCTTTTTATTCTCTCAATTTCTTTTGGATCTTTTAGTTTTTCTCAAAAAAAGAACTTTTATTTTTCTTAGAATTCAAAAAAATTTATCATTTTTTGGGGGATGCAAGTTTGGATTAGAAATAATTCCAATCATTTAATTCGTGTTGAACCATCTTTTGAGACCAACGAAATGGCTAATACACCCGTTCTTCAAGATATGTGTTAACTAACTAGGAATGCAATCTCATCTTGTATTAAACTTCCCGAGGTTAATGGAACTAATTTTGAGCTTATACCGTATTACATAATTATGCTTCCAAAATTTCTTAGGAAATGAAACAGAAGACGCTTACATTTTTATCTCCGAGTTTGAGAAAGTTTGTCGTATAATTAAGATTAGAGAACTATCTGAAGATGTGATTAAGCTTAGATTTATTTATTTTGCTCTTAAGGACAAAGCCAAGAAATGACTGTATAGCTTACCCACAAATTCTATCTCAACTTGGGATAAATTTATCACCATTTTCCTGAAGAAAATTTTCCCTACCACATAATGGTTAAGCTGAAAAACAACATTTAGAACTTTAAGATAGTCCCGGGAGAGCCATTCTGAAAGTATTTTGATAGGTTTAAGGATTTTCTTATCCAATGTCCTCACTACAGTCTACAAAAGTGGCGATTATGCCAAATCGTTTATAAAGAATTGGATTATTTTTTAAAAACTTTCTTAGAGTCAATGTGTGAAGGGGATTTCATGAAGAAAAATGTCGATAAAGCTTAGAAATTTTTAGAGAGTTTATCCAAGAAAACCATGCAGTACGAACACTATGATGATAGAGTTTCATCAGTTCCCTAACCCAAGTCTTGTGGTCTTTTGTTAGAGTCAATCATTGCCTCTGAAACAAAGATGGCTACAATCCTATGAAGGTTAGAAGCCATAGAAATTAAGGATTGAGCTCCAACTCAAATCAATTAAATTTCTAGTTAAGGTTGTCACATTATCTTCCTCCAACTCATGTTTCAGAAGAATGTCTCCTCTTAGGAAACAATCAATTAGGCTAGGTAAACATTGCCTTCTATTTACGTCGAGAACAAATTTCTTTGTGGTTTCCATTAAAACGTTTTAATAGAAACAATTGAATGAGGTTTACACGTGTAAATCTCCTCTCTTTACAAAGAAACAAAATTCGTGCTCTCTAGAAACACACACAGAAACTCCTACGTAGTAGCTTCTTCTTGCATGGGATCTTTGCATGTTCTAGGGATGCATAATCTGTGGACCACTGAATCTATGTTCCCAGCCAGAAACGAAGAAGGTTAAAAGTTGATGTTTCGATGTGGAAACAATAACTGAAGCGAATATCTTAGCAAAGTTAGATGAACACTCATATCGAGATCAAATCTAAGTTTGAACTCAAGGAAACACCAGAAGGCTTTAAGGATGCTTGAAAGTGGATGAATAACTCTCTCTTACTCTCAAAGTTCGTTAAATACTCATCTCTGCTTCTAGATTATCATCAATCTATCAGTGCCCTATGTACAAGTGTGCCAATGGGTATCTATAGTCATTGGAAGCCGTAACCATCAAAAAGAAGTTGAAACAACTAACGATCATTACCTCCTTTGGGTGAGACAGTGTTTACTGTCTCAGCTAAAGGAGACAATTCCAGTCAGTTTGTAACCGTCGTCGCACTACTTAAATTATGTTAAATGCCACAAATTTCATGGATAGTGAGCGTATTTCATGGCTATAACCATCTATTAATATTAATGAATGTTTTCTAATAGTTATGGAGCCATGTGGTCCCCGCAAAAAGTCACAAAACTATCAGAAAACCCGGGAGGTTGTCTCATAGTTGGCGAGACAGCTCTCACTATCTCTCGTATTCGATATAGTGAACACTATCTTGGATACACGGGATAGCAGATGTTGTCCCACCAACTATGAGACAGTTTTGAGTTCTTTTCTGATTCGTTTTGCGTACTCCTTTGCTTCCTTCTGCATTGGTTAGTCTTCTTTGACTTAGATGATGACGTTCTTCATCTTCTCTCCGTATTAAGCTGTGTTTTGGACCTATAGAAATTTTTTTACGCCTACAGATACCCCCTCCAAAGTTTTCAGCCTCCTCAGTATTTTATTGAGGAGTCTGAATTACTTTGGATAAGATAGGTCATGCTTCTGCCCAATGTTGGACCGTGTAAAAAGACCTGTAAGTGGCTTTAGTTTCTTGACTTCTTTGCTTTTCAGCTTCCTCAGTATTTTATCAAGGATTCTGAAATACTTTTGGTACAACAACATCACTAGTCATTGTTGAAATCTAGAACTGAAGTTGACGTGTTGACTTTTGAGAAGTTGAATTAGCTCATGTCGTTGAGTTGACGCTTAAATGATCATCTTTGTCAGGAGTTCATAGCTGAATTGCAGTTGGACTCCCAAAGATAATTTTGGAACTAATCCATCACAACGTGTGTTGGCTTAATTGCTAGAGCATCGCCAAAAGTTTAATCACAGTTTATACTCATACGTAGCTGGAGTCTACACAGTTTAAGCTTTTAAGGTGTTAGAGCACGGGGAAGCAGTTTATACTCGTATACTCATCGGAGTTTAGAAAGTAGTTTAACCTCGTATACCAATCGGAGGATTCACGGAGAAGCAATTTATACTCATATACTCATCGGAGTTTAGGAAGCAATTTAACCTCGTATACCAGTCGAAGGATTCACGGAGAAGCAGTTTATACGTGTATACTCATTGGAGTATTGTAGATGTAATAGAGATGAACCAGAAATGCGTTGCAAGTCACGTTAGAGGGGGCTTCTTTGCGTGAGACAGCTGTAGGCAAATAAAATTGCATGTATTCCTAACAGAAAAATTCAGAAGTTCGCCTGTAAGAACATTACCAAAAATAGTAAAAAATTAACAAAAACGATGATATCTCTCAAACCAGAAGGAATTTAGTGAAACATATGGTGGCAAACCAAACTTTGATTGGTTTGGTCAGCCTTGTCTCATCGAGATAGTCAATTTTTATAAATAATTCGTCTAATTCTAACTTACGATTTGAAAGTTATGACCTGTTCTTCACAGCAAGTCATGTTCCTTGGCGCCTGAAGAGCAAGCTCGCCTAAAGGGTAAGCTCTCCTAAAGAGCAAGCTCGCATGTATGTATGAAGCTCACTTGAAGAGCAAGCTCACCTAAAGGGTAAGCTCGCCTGAAGAGCAAGCTCGCCTGAAGAGCAAGCTCACCTGAAGAGCAAGCTCGACTGCATGTACGAAGCTCACCTGAAGAGTAAGCTCGCCTGAAGAGCAAGCTCACCTGCATGTACGAAGCTCATCTAAAGAGTAAGCTCACCTCAAGAGAAAGCTCGCCTGAAGAGCAAGCTCACCTACATGTTTAAAGCTTGCCTGAACGCGGTCAAGCTCGCCTGCATAGTTTGACCAAGTCAGCTACTAAGGCTTGAAATGTGGAAGTGGTTACGCCCACTATCCACTATTAGGACTCATATGATGAGCCTAATTTCTAATATTGTTTTGATGATTTAACAAACAATTTATAACGTGTTTTCTAGTGTTTGGTTTTGATTGATCAACCCAGGTTGAATGATTCAAGAGCTATATTGTAAATGGAGCAAATACAAGTCAAGTAAAGATCCTCGATCGAGATTCATATGCATTATATATGGTATATTAGTGTAGGATGTGTATTTTGTGTATCAATACTTTTAAGCTCAATCATATACACATACACATTTCTTACTTTCATCACAATTTGGGTATTTTAAGTAATCTTTGTATTATTGACTTATGAACAAAATAATCTTTGTATACATCTTATATATAGTCTATAAATAAGTTCAAAATATTTTTAAAACTTAGTTTAAGTCATATGTCAAAATCAAGTATTTATACAAACACGTATTTTTGAGTTTTTTTGCAAAACAACAAGTTTTCACAAATATGAAATGCAACATGAAAATTTTCTTTTGTAACATGTTCATTTTCATGTTTATAAATATTTCCCCAAGTTTATAATTTTTAGAATTTATTTGACATTTTTTAAAGACGATTTAAATTTAGTTTTTCAACAGTTGTTGTCATATGTCAGTTTTCGGTCGACCGCACAAGGCATGCCGGTCGACTGATGTGACGCCCCTGGGTTCACACAAGGCTGCAGTCCGAGGTGAAATCAGAAATGTCAAACCTGCCATGCACCACACCGTGCAATAACACGTTTCACCATCACATTTACTATCTCTCTAGTGGAATCAACAATAGGTGTAGGTACAAAGCAAGTAAAGGGTAAATAAACAATACTGGATGAAGTGATAGAACATAACACATCTCATCAATGAAATAAACTAAAGTACATAGTCAAAGTCTGAAATGAATAAACTGGAGTTCTTAACAAGTCTCGAATACAATAAGTCTGAGTAAAGGGAATAAGGCACACAGCCTTTACAACTTCTAGAATAAACTCTCAAATGTCTAAACCAAAAAGTCTACAGTGGAACTCAAAGAAAAATATATCTAAAGTAGACAGCTGACACTAAAGTGCATCGCTATCAACCTGCGACTCTCCGGGCTCCTGGCTCGTTACCTGAAAGGGGGAGGGACAACGAGCGTCAAAGCGCTAGCGAGTAACATCACAACCAACCCCAAGGAAAAAGGGCTCGTTGTATAAGAAAAATACAGATAATATATAATAGATCTAAAATCGTTGATGTCACTAAGGAGGGTTTCAGTATTTAGAGGTTTATAACACGAGAATAGGTACGTCGAGCGAAATAATCCAAACAAGGAAACCCTCATGTATATACCTTATATCTCAAATATATACTCTCCTAAATACTAAACCCAAGGTTCAAGTACTGTAATAAAATAGAAGAAAAACAACAAACACCAGAGTACAATATCTGTGCTATGACATAACCAACATGAATATCATGTTACTACTTACATGAATATCATGACAAAATCTACATAAGTATCATACCAAATCTACACATTCATCATGTTGTGAAATGTAGTATAATAATCGCATACAGGGTTATGAATCATGTCCGAAATAAGAACTAACTATCGTAGTTATCCAAACTCATGGAATAAGTATCAAATTGTCCAACACGAGGACTGAGAGAGATTATAGTCCAACACGAGGACTTCTATGGATTATAGTCCAACACGAGGACTGTGGAAACAATAAAAGAGCGCTATAACTCATATAGTGAAATCTGCTCATCAATCTCACAACCAAAAATAGTATTTAAGTCCCAAATTTACACCCCGGGTCATCTATCATGCATGGACACGTAGTGGGGATAATTACCATGGTCAGATAATCCAAACAAACCCCCAAATAGGAGTAAAAATACTCAAATACACAAAAACTGGAAGTCTGCAACAGAGGGTTCGGCGGTCGACCGGTCCGGTCGACCGAACCCTGATACCAAAACTTGGCGGTCGCCCGCCAGATATTTCGGTCGACCGACCAGATGTCGCGGTCGACCGAATTGATGTCGCGATCGATCGGAAAGATGTCGCGGTCGACCAAAACGATGTCGCGGTCGACCGAAACGATGTCGCGGTCGACCGAAGCCCTGACACGAGCTCAGCGGTCGACCGCGTCGGTCGACCGCCGAGCGGACAGAACCTAATCCTGGGTTTTCTGTCAGCTGCAAAACCTGGAACAAAATCTTGTGAAAACAAAACTTAAATTTTCAAATAACGTTATAGATCAGTGATAACATGAATAAAATCCTTAATACTCTTCCACCAATATCCCATAAATGTATAAATACAATTTAATCACAGTTAACCATAAACAAAAAGGGGTTTTTACTCTTTTCTTAGATATTTCAGATCTAGATCCGTAATCAGAATTGTTGGTGAGTTTTTAAAGCAGATAGAAAACCCAAATCCATATCCCATGCCATAATAATCTATTAGTTATTCAAAAATACGAATTTGGCTCAATAAAATCTAACAAAACTCAGTTCTTGACATTTAAACTAAAAGGGGTGGGGGTTGGGCGAGAAATTACTCGCCTTGGGTGCTGATGAAGCCCTGGATCTGCAAGAGGTTGATCCTCTTCGCTGAAAATCCAGAATCCCGTTGGAAATCTTCAAAAACTTCCCCAAATCGCCAATGCCAGCTAGGGTTTTTGAGAGGGAAGAGAGAGGGGCTAGGGTTTACGTTTGGGGCTGAAGGGATTTCTCCTGGGTTGAGTTGGTATAAATACCAACTCCCCAACCCGACCCGAAACCTAATAGCCCAAGAACTAAAACCCGAAACCAAACCTGGCAACCTCTCTAATCGCTGATCGGTCGACCGTGCCGATCGACCGCGTCGGTCGACCGATCAGCACAAAAATGCCTGCTGATGGTATTTCACATGCTGGCCATATATCACTCGATTTCTTTCACTTATATACACATGTTGGGTTCCCAAACACTGATAAACATATATATCTTATGTTTATACGGTTATTCATCACAAGGGAATTATTTACTATCAATAATTCACACACACATATATATATATATTATAGAAATTTTCGGGGTTTTACAACTAACCAGAACGAGAATTTTTAGTTTTGCTTCTCAGGGTATTTCGGTTGATCGAACATGACCTTCCAGTCAACCGACCAAGACATGATTTTTTGACTTTGTTTCTCAAGGATCCTCAATCGACTGACAACCTTGTTTCAGTCGACCGATAGACACCCTTCGGTCGACCGACCAGTGTCATCCGGTTAACCGATCTGATGACCATTAACATAACGACTACTCTTCCAGATTTTGTTATTTTGTGATATTTTCTTGGCTTTTGGGCCTTTGTTTCTTGATCCTATATATACCCCATACCTTTTAACTTCTGAACTAATGAAGAAAATTTTAAAACAAGTTTATAAAGGGGTTTAAGTTTGTTTAAGAGTTTTAAGCGGTTTCAAGTTTGTTTTGTGAAGAAACTTTCACAAGAGGAGAAGATTGATTCAATTCCATCTCTCTATCACTCTTGTTATTTTAGAGAAGTTTTCTCTAAACTCAATTCTAGCTTTACATATTTATTTTTTGATTATCAATTTTGTTTAAGCTATATTTTATATTGAGTTTAGTTTTCATTATTGATCATATTGTTTTCACACACACTCATATTTGAGCTTGAGTATTTTTACATATAATATATTTGGATTGTGAGTGTGATTAAGTGAGCTTAATTTTGTTCTCAAATTGTATTGGAGAACAAATTATTTTATTTGTACTTATTGTTGAGAGTTCACTTGTAATATACAAGTACGCTAAGAGGACGTAGTCGATTCCTAGAGGAGTAACATCGGTAGTAAAACCTAGAGAGAGATTATAAATCCGAGTACTTGAAGAAGGCAACACGGATTAGGCCAACACTTAGAGGATGAGTTGTGTAATTACATTGTGAGTGTTGTAAACGTTTATCGATGAGCGTTAAAAACTGATTGTGTAGTATCTTTTGAGATAGTAGAGTTCTTCTCGTGAGTGGGGAGCGGAGACCTAGGTCGAGAGTGACCGAACTCCATGATCACATCGTGTGTTTGTTGTAGGCTGTCTAAAAATCACAATAGTTAGCTGATCCCCATCAAACACCGATGACGGAAGTTATAATCTGATGATTTTTAGAAGGCTACAATTTGAAGACTTTCACATAGATCGCTGAAGGTTACAATCTGACGATCTTCACGACAAGTGATAGAAGCTCTAATCAACAGCCTTCACAATCAACATCGGGAGTTACAATCTGACGACTCTCGTATTTCCAAGGAGCCAAGACGAAGATTACAAGATGACTGTCTTTGCAACGCTCTAGCAAAAGAGACTACAAATTAACAGTCTCTTCATATTAAAATGCAGATATCTCTCAAACCGGAAGGAATTTGGTGAAACGGAGGAAGCAAATCGAACCCTATGGGGTCGGTTTTGTCGGCTCCGTCTTGTCGAGATAGCTAATTTTCATATATAATTTGTCCTATTCTGACTTACGGTTTGAAAGTTATGACCCGTTCTTCGCAGCAAGTTATGTTCTGAAGTCCATCTACGAGACTGTACTTCGCCTGAACATTAGACTTAGCCTGAAGCTCGCCGAGCCCGCCTGAGGTTCACCTCTGCATCCATGATTCAAAACGCAGAGGTCATGCCCGTGTTCCAAACTCAAAACGCAGAGGTCGTGGCTACGTTCCAAACTCAAAACGTAGAGGTCGTAGCTGCATTCCAAACTCAAAACGCAGAGGTCATGGCCGCGTTCCAAACTCAAAACGCAAAGGTCGTGGCTGCGTTCCAAACTCGAAACGTAGAGTTCGTGGACTCAAAACACAGAGTTCGCACAAAGCCTAACTCTGAGTCCCAGGCTCAAAACGCACAGTTTATGCGGAGCCTAACTCTGTGTCCTAGGTCCAAAAATGCACAGTTCATGCGGAGCCCAACTCTGCGTCCCAGGTCCAAAAACGCACAGTTCATGCAGAAACTAACTCTGCGTCCTAGGTCCAAAAACACACAGTTCATGCAAAACCCAACTCTACGTCCCAGGTTCAAAACACAGAGTTCATCTCTGCGCAGCGCAACTTGTGCGTTTTCAGCCTAAAACAGGCCCAACTCTGTGTTTCAGGTCTAAAACGTAGAGTTCGGGCCCAGAACGTTGTTTTTAGCGTTTGACTCGTTCAAGCACGATTTGAACGGTTCCAGAACCGTTTTCTCCCCACGATTTGAGGGGATCACTACCTTATCATGGAGAGATTTATGGGGGCAGTTACACCCTATTAAACCCTCATTAAGGAGAGATTTAAGGGAGCGGTTACATCCCTAAATCCCCTATAAATAGTGGAAAACTCAATGGAGTTCGGGGTTTTTTGGGGCTGGCTTTTCGGATCTTAGACTTGGCAGCAAAGAGGAGATCTTCAACTTGGCAGCGAGGGGAAGATCGATGTTCATCCTTCAGCAACGTTCAACAACAGAGAGCTTTCATCCTTGGCTTATAAACCGATTTTGGTTAAATCAACTCTTTCATAGAGTTTCAAGCTCGTGCAGAGTTATCAACTCGATCAGAGTTCAAAACTTGCTCTGTAAGTTCTTCTAAAACTCACTCTGAGTTATTAACTCATTAAGAGTTATTTTTAAACTTGCCACGTAAGTTCTCTACAACGTCAAATTGTGAGGAGAAAATCATGTTCCAGTGAATCAAGACGTTCGGATCGTCAACGAGAAGCAAACTCGACGCGAGCATTCGAGGGAGGCATCTCATCGTCACCGTGAAGAACCCAGTTTTAAATAAAGGGGAGAATCCAGATCATTCTCTTCTATTTTGTAATCAGGAAATCCAATTGTAACTGAGATTAAAGGAATACAAATCAATTTTCCTTCATTCTCTTTATTACGAATTTTTCCACCAAACATTTGTATTGTCTATTTGTGCACTATCTCATTTACATACTTGTTCTTGTTTATATCACCCTTTATTTATATTGCATAGCCTAGCTCATATAACTTGTTGTAATTCATATTTGCTAGGATATAAGTTAACAACTTTTAAATTGGCATAAATATTGGATTAGATTAGCATATACCCTATTCACCTCCCCTCTAGGGTAATTTCATTTGGTATCAGAGCTTAGTGTTCTTGATTTGTGACTTAATCACCTAAAGTCAAAGATCCAAGTTTTTATATCTTGCTAATATAGTTTTGAGATTAATTGTATATTGTTTGTATAAATATATCATGGATATGCATGGTGTACCTAGCTTGGTTATGCCATTAATATTACTCCTAGGATTGATAATTTCCCATATGCATAATGGTATGTTAGATTTAAACTCTTTGTTAGATCTAAACACTTTGATTTGTGGGAAATAATTAATTATGTTTATATTGTATCCACTTCGGAGAAATCCAAGTGGAGTAAAAATGATTAAAGAATGTTTACCATGAACAAACTCTGGTTAGAATTTTTACACAATGCTTTTGATTCATCTTTATCTAACAAGCTTGATTCTTTTGATATCGTTTATACATTGTGAAAACTTATAGAAGCGCATCAAGAAAACTTGGAGGCAATTTGACAAACTTTGGAGGATTTTTCTTTAAGTTCATGTGGAGCATCATCTTCATGTACACGGCCACTAGGCGATAGCCCTAGTGAGGTATGCGAGTCCGATAACGATAATGAACTTACTATTGATGAACTCGCACATGGATATGAATTATTAATGCATGACTATAAAAAATTGCAACATAGCTTTATTGATTTAAAAAGCAAGCATGTTAGTTTAAAATCCGATCATGAGTCGCTAGCTTCCGAATTTGATATCATTACAAAAGAGAATGCTATATTAAAAGAAAACAATAATAAATTAAATTTGGAAAATAAAAATTTAACCTCATCAATAGCTAGCTTAACTCATGAAAAAAATAATGTTATGTTAGAAGTAGAAAACATTAAAAATGAAGTTAGTTCTTTTGCTAACAATTATACGTATTCTACTTCTAATAACAATGCTTTTGGGGAAGTAAATGAGATGAATCATGTTAAGAATCACATATTATCTTTAGATTCAACCCTTAAAATATGCATTGTAAATAATAACAAGCTTATGGACTTATATGCAAAGACCCGTGTAAATTCTTCCAAGAAACCAACACACTATGCACACATGTATAATAAAATTTATAAATGCTCTATTTGCGGTCGTAAACGCCATTTTGTTAAATTTTTTCGTAATGCACAAAACCCCTCAATATCTAATAATATTGACACTTGTGCATTCCATCAAGCATCATCACATCATACACATGTACTTGCACGCAAAGCTCATCATAAACATGCTCATGTGTTTAAGTGTGATTATTGTGGTCATTTGACCAAATTTTATTTTGATTTGAAAAGAGTTTCATATTTGCAAAATGATTTTAAAAGACCATCTATGTTTGCAAATGTTCATCGTGCACAACCACTAAGTCAACACAAATTATTTCACTCTTTTCATTGCACATATTGCAATTGAAAAGGTTATTTGCACAATTTTTGTTTTGGCCGTGTTCGTACACAAAATGTGCTCAAATATGATCATAACCCAAGGACATTGAGCTTAAATGATAGGGGTCAGGTTCCTAAGTCTTTCGGCGCCAAAAATGTTTGCCAAAACAAAACTAATTTTGTTTATTTCGTAAATTTTTCTTTGATTTTTGTTTTCATGTGTTTTTAAATGATGATTTGTGTTTAAATTAACTTTTAATTTATGAATATACTTTATATATTATATAAATAAAATAATTTGTGTTGTTTTGGAAGGTTTTGATTGAATTATTACTTATTAAATATCATAATAAAGAAAAATTAATGTTTCATCAAGTTTTGTTTTAAGCTAATGCGCTTCAGGTCAATGTCAGTCGACCGACCCACCAATTTCGATCAATCGACCCTTGCATTTCGGTTGACCGACCACTCCTGTTCGGTCGACCGGCCAGCAAGCAATCCTGAGTTTTCAAGTTCTATGCTTTTGGTTGATTTAAATTTCAGACCCGACCCGTTTAGAACCTGTTCTCATTTCCTTTGATCTCATCCATTGATTGCCTTTTTGAATCTATCATGACCATTCAAAATCATTTCATATATTTCTAAACCCTACCCAAACATTTCATCTTCTTCTCCGAGCCGACTTCTCTTCAAACCCTAGCTCCGTGTTTTCCTTCTGTTCAGGTGACCGCAATAGAGCTACAGTCGGCTCCAAGCAGCTTTTGTGGAAGATTGTTGCTGGCGAGCTCCTCCTCAAGTCTATTTCCTCATTCATTGCTTAGTATAGCTCTCTCTACTTATCTTTATTTCTCACCTAGGGTTTCATAAATCAATTTTTGTTTCCATTTCTAGGGCTGTTTTTAGATTTGTTCCATATTTATTATCATGAATCTACTGAAACGATCAAGAGTTAGTAGGGGTAGTCTTTTTTGAACCCGTTCCTTATGAAAAATACATTCAAAATGTCATCCTACTTGATAAATATAGAAATATATGAAATTAAGAACCGTTTTTGATAGATTGGTTAACTTTGAGGAACTATATTGTTTTCAGATTCACACTCTTTTCAATGATGTAGGGTTACACAATATTTTGTCTAATCATAACAAAGTTCCGCACTATCCTGAGCTTGTTTATCTTTTCTATACAAATTTATCGCTCTTGGAAGCTGTTGATGGTAGCCCACTCATTTGTACCAGTGTGAAAAACTAGGAAATTATTTTCTCAACTAAAGAATTAGCCGGCATTCTTAAAATTCCCGTTGGCGACGTTCTTCTTCTTCATGAAGTTGAGCTTAATGATCCATCAGTTAATTCCCTGATTTTCCAATCTGGCAAAGATTATCTCATGTCTCAAAATTCCATTAACCCCACTGCTAAATTGGTTGCTAGAATCATAGCCTATAACCTTATTCCAAAAACTGGTAGCTGTAGGCATCAAAATTTGCCTATGAGTTCCCGTATGCACTCGAGGCGAAATGCAGACGATAAGCATCATCATCTAAATCAGGAAAGGATTATCTGGCCCCGTGAAAGCTAACAAATATACATAGTGAGTCATCGGAGTGCATAAGTCAACAGAATGACGAAATGCACAATAGAAGTTTGGAGAAGTCAGAAAGTGTCGAACACCTTAAAGTGACCCGTAAAAAGAAGAGGCATTTAGACCATGTTATGATTTGAATCTAAAAAGTTCAAAATATGAAAATTGTAGATCTATTCATTAGATTTCTAACACATCTTAGATCACCTCATTCTGATATCGGACGAGGGAGTTAGAGCCGAAATACCTAAGACCATTTAGGCCGTTTTACACCAGCGAGACACAATCTGTGTCTTAGAGAAAATGAAGATTTTGGCTATTATGTGTTTCTTATATGAAGAATCTTAAAACATAAAAGTTGTATATCTCTTTGTTAGCTTTCCAAAGCATCTTTAATCACCTCAATCAGAGATCAGATGAAAGAGTAAAGACTAAAATACCCGAGACTCTCTAAGCTGTCTCGGACATGTACGAGACAGTCGAAGTGACTTGCACCCATGTAAGCTCCCGACGTGTTTTCTGATAAGGTTGGCTTTTAGAACTCTTTGGGGTCATCCATAAACATGTGGGGTTATCTTTAAATATGTAGAAGTTGTTATACAATCAAAAACCCACCTAAACAGATAATAACGGTTGTTCTTTGATCCTATCCACAAACACAGCATTTCTATCCACAAACACGGCATCTAAAGCCAATAAATACATCCCTAGCACCCTCATAAAATGAGATCTGAAGAGAGCCACTAATTTCAGAGGAGCTTGGGCAAGGTTCTGACAAATTTGAGAGAGGCTAGCAAATTTTGGCGAACTCCGGGATAAAGAAGGAGCGTTTCGAAGGATCTGAGGCCCGTTCCCCCTTTCCTCCGAATTTAAGCTTAGTATTAAATCTCGAGAAGAGCCGTGATCTCGCTTGGTCGGGATCATCGCTACAGTGATTACTTCCTTTGTGAAGTAAGAGCTTTAATTAATTTTTTGTCAACCGGATATGATCCGAGGTAGTCCATGGATAAACCCCGGCACTGGCAAAGATCCCACACTAACAGAGACTAATAAATAGGATCTGTGTATTGTTTGATAAAGTTATAATATTTTATTTTTTATTGTGTAAGAAGATCTTATAAAAAGATCAACTTTCCTATTTTGTGAACTTATAATCGATAAACGATTATAATAGATTCAAGGCAATGAAGAAATCAACTTTTGACCCAAAGAATAGCTATGATCATTTCTCTCCTAATAAAGTGGCGGCTGTTTATTCTATCTTTGCCAAGTTGAAAGTCAATTGGGCAAAAAAAAATTGATATAATGCCGAGCTCTCACACAAGACTCCTTCTTTTTGGCTTCACTATTACCTAGCTCTTCAACAACAACCTCATATATGTATACGTATACGTGTATATACGTATACGTATACACGTATATATATATATATACATATACGTATACGTGTACGTAT
>BQKN01064826.1:275983-303988 GCA_022839385.1 Asparagus kiusianus
TATATAAACTTATGTCAACTTAAGTGGACGTCCACTAAGTTTCTTAGTCATTGATGATCACTTGATTGAGCTACATTGTGGATGATCCGCTCCGTTGAACTTGATCTACATATTCTAAAACCCGAACACACCAAATATTCTTTTTATACATCTTATATATAGTCCATAAATTAGTTCAAAGTGTTTTTATAACTTAGTTTAAGTCATATGTCAAAATCAAGTGTTTATACAAACACATATTTTTGAGTTTTTTGCAAAGCAACGAGTTTTCACAAATAGAAAATGCAATTTGAAAATTTTCTTTTATAACACGTTCATTTTCATGTTTATAAACATTTCCTCAAGTTTTATAATTTTTGGTATTTATTTGATCTTTTTTAAAGACGATTCAAATTCAATTTTTCAACAGTTTTTGTCATATGTCAGTTTTAGGTCGACCGCACAAGGCATGCCGGTCGACCGACCAGAACGAGAATTTTCAGTTTTGTTTCTCAGGGTATTTTGGTCGACCGAACATGACCTTCCGGTCAACTGACGAGGACATGATTTTTCGACTTTGTTTCTCTGGGATCCTTAGTTGACCAACAACCTTGTTTCGGTCGACCAATGGACACCCTTCGATCGACCGACCAGTATCATCTAGTCAACCAATCTGATGACTGTTGGCATAACGACTAGTTTTCTAGATTTTGTTATTTTGTGATATTTTCTTAGTTTTTAGACCTTTGTTTCTTGATCCTATATATACCTCATACCCTTTAACTTCTGAACTAATGAAGAAAACTTTAAAACAAGTTTACAAAGGGGTTTAAGTTTGTTTAAGAGTTTTCAGCAGTTTCAAGTTTGTTTTGTGAAGAAACTTTTACAAGAGGGGAAGATTGATTCAATTTCATTTCTCTCTCACTCTTGTTATTGCAGAGAAGTTTTCTCTAAACTCAATTCTAGTTTTACATATTTATTTGTTGATTATCAATTTTGTTTAAGGTAGATTTTATATTGAGTTTAGTTTTCATTATTGATCATATTATTTTCACACACACCCATATTTGAGCTCGAGTATTTTTACATATAATACATTTGGGTTGTGAATGTGATTAAGTGAGCTTAATTTCATTCTCAATTTGTATTGGAGAACAAATCATTTTATTTGTACTTATTGTTGAGAGTTCACTTTCTAATACACAAGTGCATTGAGAGGAGTGTGTGGTGAGAGACGTGGTCGATTCCAAGAGGAGTGACCTCGGTAGTAAAGCCTAGAGAGAGTTTATAAATCCGAGCACTTGAGGAAGGTAGCACGGGCTAGGCCAACACTTAGAGGGTGTGTTGTGTGATTGTCTTGTGAGTGTTGTAAACGTTTGTCAGTGAGCATTGAAAACCGATTGTGTAGTATCTTTTGAGATAGTGGAGTTCTCCTTGTGAGTGGGGAATGGAGACGTAGGTTGAGAGTGACCGAACTTCGTGATCACATCGTGTGTTTATATTGTCTATTTGCGCACTATCTCATTTGCATACTTGTTCTTGTTTGTATCACCCTTTGTTTATATTGCATAGCCTAGCTCATATATCTTGCTGTAATTTATATTTGCTAGGATATAAGTTAATAAGTTTTTAAATTAGCAAAAATATCGGATTAGATTAGCATATACCCTATTTACATACTCCCTCTAGGGTAATTTCACCCACATTCTGAGGAGTTGATTATGAACCATTCCTCTCTATAAATAGCCATATTCGGCTACATGAAAAGGAGAGCTCTCGGGTTGATCTTGATTTTGGATCATCTTTGAGATCGCATTCTTGGCATCTTGTTGGAACTCTTTTGGCAACCCGTCTTTTAGGAGATAAAAGAATCGAATTTTTCCTCTTGAGCATTCGGCCTTGATTCCAAGCTCGGGTGATCAAACTCTTCTTCTCAAGTTTCTACCCCGCACTAAAACTTGCCCGCAATCTTGTTCAAATCGTCTAAGGGAAGCAAACTTGGCATAAGCATCGAGGGAGGCATCCTATCGCTACCAAAGAATCCACGTTAAACAAGGAGAGATTGAATCGATTCTATTCTCTTATGTGTAAAAAGTTATTTATTGATTTGTAATACAACTTCAATTAATACAAATTCAGAATCAAGTTTTACAACATACAGAAGACGACGACTATAGTGGGAGAAACCATTCTTTCAGACGAGATGGTGGCGGTGCAATTTGACGATATTGCTGTAGGGACGACTGTTGAGTCCCTCGTCATTGAGTTCGATCAAGCGAAGTACGAAGAGTACTTATCTTCGGCTTCTTCTAGCGGCAAGGCATCACACAAGTGCCGTAAGGTTGTACGTGTAGCTCAACCCCAACAAAGTAAGGTTAGCATGCCTGAAAGCTCTACCTGATTTTTATGGGATTTGCTTTGTTTGAGAGGCTATAAAAAGCCCTCAACTCTTATTTCCTTCTTATGGATGTTTAACTGAGTTTTTGAAAGTTTGTTTTTAAAATTTTAAGTGTGTTTTTGGTTTATGTAAAAGAGGTTTTCACAAGAGAAGGAATTCATTTTCAAGTTTGAGACTTTCATCCTCAACATCTTCATCTCTTGTTTGAAGAAGTTTTCTAAACTCTTCATCTAGCCTTTTATTATTTTATTTCTTATATATTTATGTTAGATTGATTTGAGTTTAATTTGTTTTACTTATTGTTTCACACACAACCATTGAGCCTAAGTATTTCACATATAGTATTATTGGGTTTTGGGGTGTGATCCATTGAGTGAGCGTAAAATTTCGTTCTCATTTTTGTTGGAGAACACACGTATTTGAGCTTGTAATTGTGAGATCATGTTATAATACACAAAAAACTTATAGGAGTGGTTAGGAGAGACCGTGGTCAATTCCAAGAGTAATGACGTTAGTTGTAAAGCCTAGAGAGATGTAGTAAATCCAAGCACTTGAGGAAGGTGACACGGTAAGCCAATACTTAGAGGAGTGAATTGTGTGATTATCAACGTGTGATTTGTAAACGTTATTGGTGAGCGTTGAAAACTGAATTGTGTAATTTTTATTTGTGTTGATAGTGGAGATTCTCCTCGAGGGTGAGGAGCGGGGACGTAGGTCAAGTGTTGACCGAATTCCGTGATCATTACGTTTGTGTTTGTGTTTAGCACTGGTGCACTTATTCTTGTTTATATTTTATATTCTATTGTCATAATTATTTATCCTTGTATATATTTGTTGCATATCATATTTGCTAGAATATTTCATTAATAAGTTTTAATTTGGCATCTAAATCAGATTAGACTATTCAACCCCCTCTAGGAAACTTTCAAGACATGTATTATATAAATTCACATGTATGATAAATATCCTTGACAATTATCCCGCTAAGTATAGTGGATATGTTTCCAAAGTATGCAATGGATGGAATCTTTTTAATAAAGTCGAATGTGTTTATTTTTGGCATGTTAGTACTGTTGGTCTTCTTGTTTTGATGATGATTTATAAACAATTTATATCTAATATTATTTGTCTAGTGTTTGTATTTTTTTATTTATTGTAGACAACAATATGTTGAAGGATGGATGGAATTGCGCATTCACGATCATATCCAATGGAGGTTAGCGGAATTGTGGAGTAAAGCCTACGTAATTCAAAGTTAAAGATTCAAGTTCAAGCTTCATCCGCAAGTGTACCAAGATAGAGCTTCATCGAAGATCAATCAAGCTTGGGTAAATTTAGTTTTAGATTTTATATTATGTGTGTTAGTACTTTAAGCTCAATCATATACATACATACACGTTTTGGTTTTATATATATATAGTTATATATATACATATATGTTTTGGTTTGATAATTTTCAAGTTTTAATATGAAGCTATTGAATATAATTAGAAAACATATTTTTATTTCATACTTACATGCATATATATGATTTCATCAATATCAATTTTATTTAGTTCAATGAAATCATGTTTTAGTGCATTGTATGTGTATTTTGATAAAATACTATATTCATTGTTTATAGACTTCATAACAATAGTTTACATCTTTCTTCAAGTTTATAAAATCATTTTGTATTATTTCAAAACATGGTTAAACTAAAATGTCAAAACTCATATGTTCACATCTTCATGTTTTAGACTATTTTGTAAAATGATGATATTTTTCATTTGGGAGGTCCTTTTTGAAAATCAGTTTTTGTAGCATATTTATTATCATGTCTACAATCATTTCCAAAGTTTTATATTTTCCTGAATTTATTTGATATTTTTAAACAGAGTTTTAAAATCAAAAAACTATTTATAAACCTGGAATTTCATATGTCAGTTTGCGGTCAATCGCCACGATCGACCGCTCCTGAGTCCAGAGACTCAGGAAGTCTTTTTTAGAGGCTCACGGTCGACCGTGATAGTCGACTGGATGTTCTCGTCGTCGATCACCACGGTCGACCGGATGTTTTTCTGTAGCCAAACCCTAGCCTTTTTGTTGCTCGCGGTCGACCGCGAGTTTTCTACGGTCGAACGTCGATTGCCCAACGATTATTTTTGGTACAGAATCAGATTTCTAATTCTTTAGGGTTTTTGGTCTTTTGTTTGGGGTTTTTGCTGTTGGTTTCTCTTCCTATATAAACCCCTCAAACCCCTTCTACCAGAGGTAGCCCAATTGAAAGTTTTAAAGAAGTTTAGAAGAGTTTTAACAAGGGTTTTAGTTGGGTTTAAAGTTTATTTGGTTTGTGAAGATTGTTTTATAAGTAGAGAAGATCATCTACATTGATTGAGCCTCATTTTAATCCACCTCTCCATCTTGTTTTTCAGAGAAGAATTTATAAACTCTATTTCTAGCTATTTATTATTTTGTTCATAATTTCTATATGCTAGAATTTAATTGAGTTTAGTTGATTATTTTTCTCATTGCTTATACACACAACCGTTGAGCTTATTGTATTTTCATACTTAGTATAATTTGGGTTGTGAGGTATTGTAACAATTGAGAGTGAGCTACATTGAGTTCTCATCTATTGTAGAAACATATTTATTGTTACATTGTTAGTGTTGTAAAGTTTTCGATGAGCTAGAAAACCGAGTGTGGGTGTTGATCAGTGAGCGTTGAAAACCAACATTGTGAGTGTTTGTGAACGTTGATCGGTGAGTGTTAAAAACCGACATTGTGAGATGTAAACGTTATTCAGGTGATCGTAGGAAACCAGGTTGTGTTAGTAGATTTCTTCCCGGGAGTGGGGAGCAGAGACGTAGGACGGAAGGTCCAAACTCCGTGATCATATCATGTGTTTGAGTTTGCTTTGACGCACTTACTCTTATGTTTATGTTTCTTGTCGCCATTGTCCATTGCTCATTATTTATATCATCCACTATCTTGTTTATTTTGTTTACCCTTGTGTATATCACTTGTCCTAGCTCACATTTCTTGTTGTATTTTATACTTGTTAGGATAACTTGTTAATTAGTTTTAATTAGCATAAAATCAGATTAGATTAACATAAGACCCTAATCACCCCCCTCTAGGGTCTAACAATTGATATCCGAGCTTGGTGCTCTTTGATTTAAGGACTAATCGCCTTGAGTTAAAGATCCAAACTATCTTTTTGTGCTAATCTTGTTTAGATTTTCTTTGTTATCTTGCTTGCACATATATACATATATTATGGATATTCACGGTGCATCTTGTTTAGGTTATGCCATCAATATTAGTCCTAGATTAGATAATTTTCCCTATACCCAATGGTGTGTTAGATTTAAATTTTTATTCAATCTAAACACTTTAATTTATGAAAAATTATAGATGATGCTTACATTGTGCTCACTTCGGAGAAATCCATGTGGAATAAAAATGATCATCGAATGTTTACAATAAATAATATTTTGTTAGAATATTTGTTAAATGCTTTTAATTCATCTATGTCTAACAAGTTTATTCATTTTGATAGTGCTTAAACCTTATGGAAATTTATTAAAGCATATTAAGGGGACTTGGAGGCGATCCAACAAGCTTTGGAGGATCTGACTTCAAGTTCATATGGAGCATCATGCACACGATCAGTAGGCGATAGTCCTAGTGAGGTTTATGAGTTTGAATCCATTAATGATTTATCTAGTGATAAACTTACTTGTGCTAGTGAAAAATTATTACATGCCTATAACATATTGCACAAACATTTTATTGATTTACAAAGCAAGCATGAAGGTTTAAAATCCGATCATGAGAAGTTAGCTTCCAAATTTGATATCATTTCTCAAGAGAATGATGCTCTTAAAGAAAATAACGATATGCTAAATTTGGAAAATAATGATTTAAAATTGGATATTGCTAACTTGACCCATGACAAAAATAATACCATGTTAGAAGTAAAGAACATAAAAAATGATACTGCCTCATTTATAAATGATTATTTATGTTCTACTTCTAATGTTAATGCTAATATGCTTAATGATGAGTTCAACAATGTCAAAAACTGCATTTCTTCTTTAGATTCAACTCTAATTGCATGCATTAACAATCACAAGAGGCTTATGGATATGTGTGCCAAGTCTAAGTCAAAATCATCTACTCATTATGCACACATATATAGCAAAGTTTACAAATGCTCTATTTGCGTCGTAAAGGCCATTTAGCTAAGTTTTGCTATGATGCACACAAACATAAGAATTTTAATGCTCCTTGTGCATCTCATGTAGCTTCTTTATATTGTACACTTACACATTCACATGCTCATTCTCACAAATTTCATCATAAGCATGCTAGTATGTTCAAGTGTGATCATATGTGGTCATTTTGGTCACTTGGCAAAATATTATTTTGATTTAAAAAAGAAATCTCATTTGCCAAATATTTATAGTAGACCACATGTTTTTAAATGTGATGTTTGTAGTAGATTTGGCCATTTGGTGAAGTCTTGTTATGATTTAAAAAATATTCAAACTTGCCAAATTTCTCAAGTAAACCACCTTTGTTTAATGATGTTTCTTATTTGCGATATAATGTAAAAAAATCTTTATTTGCAAATGATTCCCGTGCACGAGCTAATGGTCCACAAAAATAAATGGATCTCTTTCATTGCACAAATTACAATCGGAAGGGTCATTTGCAAGATTATTATTTTGACCATGCTAGTGCACCATATGCGCCCAAAAGGGTTCATAACCCTAGGGTTTTGAGCTTAAAAGATTGGGGTCATGTCCCTAAATCTCTTGGTACAAAGAATTCTTGGGTACCAAAAAAATTTGATTTTTAAAACCAAGTATTTTTAGCATTTTTCTTTTTCCTTTTCTTGGTTCTGAAAATTATACTTTAACTTTTTGAACATGAAAATAATTCTTTTTATTGGTCAAATTCTTTTGTTTTCATGATTATTGGTTTTGTTTTGATGAGAGGTTTGTGTTTATATAACCCCCGGGATTTATTAGGTGTTTATTCCTAAATCTTGTTTACCGGGTACTAATAGTCCTTATACGGATTGAAACAAGCTTAATAGCTTGATATATTATGGCCTCTCTTGCATCTCTGTTTTTCAAAAATTTTGTTTTGATTTGTTCTTTTGAATTCATTGTATAAGCACAAATAGATGAGTCAAATTTCAAATATGTTTATAATGTATTCTATGAGTGGTTTGATCAAGTTCTTCAAAAAAAATTTATTTGATCAAACATCGTTTTTGGATATAAACTTTGATTTATGATTTCTTTTGAATGATTTGTTTTCATTTGAAAACTCTTTGCATAATTCTCATGTTCTTCTTCTTTTGATTTTATAAATCCATACATTGTTATGATTTATTTTGAAAATATTCATTCTTGATTTTGTTTCCTTATCCTCCCACATATAAGCAAATTATTTTCCTTCATGGATCCTCCTTCATAAACATTTTTTAATGATGCCTTTTTGGATCCTCATTTCATCTCTTTGGGGCAAGTATGATAAATGTTTGGTTTGTATATATACATCTTGAAATCTTTGTAACACCCTTCATGATGTTATATATACACATGTGTTCTTATTGTTCTTTTGCATGTGAGTTGTTTAGAAAATTTTTGCTTGATAACATGTTTTGCCATGATCTTTATTTCATTCACTCCATATGGTATTTTGATAGGGGGAGCAATCCCCATATATAAATAAATAAATATATATATAACATGTTTTGCCATGATCTTTATTGCTCTCTTAATTCTTTTTGTTCTCCTTTTTGATGTTGTCAAAGGGGGAGAAACATTGTGAGTATACATTTTCTTGTTTATATATATGTGAATTATAATTTATATATTCATTTTCTTTCATGCATTATCCTTTTTGTAAATTGTTTATCATCATCAAAAGGGGGAGATTGTTGTCCTTCTTGTTTTGATGATGATTTAACAAATAATTTACATCTAATATTGTTTGTCTAGTGTTTGTATTTTGTTATTTATTGTAGACAAATAATATGTTGGAGGATTGATGGAATTGCGCATTCACGATCATATCCAATGGAGGTTGGCGGAATTATGGAGTGAAGCCTATATAATTCAAAGTTAAAGATTCAAGTTCAAGCTTCATCCACAAGTGTACAAAGATAGAGCTTCATCGAAGATCAATCAAGCTTGGGTAAATTTAGTTTTAGGTTTTATATTATGTGTGTTAGTACTTTAAGCTCAATCATATACACACATACACGTTTTGATTTTGTGTATATATAGTTATATATATACATATATGTTTTGGTTTGATAATTTTTAAGTTTTAATATGAAGCAATTGAATATAATTAGAGAACATATTTTTGTTTCATACTTACATGCATATATATGATTTCATCAATATCAATTTTATTTAGTTCAATGAAATTATGTTTAGTGCATTATATGTGTATTTTGATAAAATACTATATTCATTATTTATAGACTTCATAACAATAGTTTACATCTTTCTTCAAGTCTATAAAATTATTTTGTATTGTTTCAAAATATAGTTAAGCTAAAATGTCAAAACTCACATGTTCACATTTTCATGTTTTGGACTATTTTACAAATTGATGATATTTTTCATTTAGGAGGTCCTTTTTGAAAACCAATCTTTGTAGCATGTTTATTATCATGTCTACAATCATTTTCCAAAGTTTTACATTTTTCTGAATTTATTTGATATTTTTAAACAGTGTTTTAAAATTAGAAAACTATTTATAAGCATGGAATTTCATATGTTAGTTTGCGGTCGACTGCCACGGTCGATCACCCCTGAGTCCAGAGACTCATGAAGTCTTTTTTAGAGGCTCGCGATCGACTGTGACGGTCGACCGGATGTTCTCGCTGTCGACCGCCACGGTCGACCGGATGTTTTTCTGTAACCAAACCCTGGCCTTTTTGTTGCTCATGGTCGACCGCGAGTTTTCTTCGGTCGACCGGCTATTGCCCAACGGCTATTTTTGGTAAAAATTCAAATTTGTGATTCTTTAGGATTTTTGGTCTTTTGTTTGGGGTTTTTGCTGTTGGTTTTTCTTCCTATATAAACCCCTCAAACCCGTTCTACCCAAGGTAACCCAATGGAAAGTTTTAAAGAAGTTTAAAAGAGTTTTAACAAGGGTTTTAGTTGGGTTTAAAGTTTGTTTGGTTTGTGAAGATTGTTTTACAAGTGGAGAAGATCATCTATATTGATTGAGCCTCATTTTAATCCACATCTCCATCTTGTTTTTCAGAGAAGAATTTATAAACTCTATTTCTAGCTATTTATTATTTTGTTCATAATTTCTATATGCTAGAACTTAATTAAGTTTAGTTGATTGTTTTTCTCATTGCTTACATACACAACCATTGAGCTTATTGTATTTTCACACTTAGTATAATTTGGGTTATGGGGAGTTATAACAATTGAGAGTGAGCTACATTGAGTTCTCATCTATTGTAAAGAACATATTTGTTGTTACATTATTAGTGTTGTAAAGTTTTCAGTGAGCTAGAAAACCGAGTGTGAGGAGTGAACGTTGATCGGTGAGCGTTGAAAATCGACATTGTGAGTGTTTGTGAACGTTAATCAGTGAGCGTTGAAAACTAACATTGTGAGGTGTAAACGTTATTCGGGTGATCGTAGAAAACCCGGTTGTGTTAGTGGATTTCTCCCCGAGAGTGGGGAGCGGAGACGTAGGACGGAATGTCCGAACTCCGTGATCATATCGTGTATTTGAGTTTGCTTTGGCGCACTTACTCTTATGTTTATGGTTCTTATCGTCATTGTCCATTGCTCATTATTTATATCATCCACTATCTTCTTTATTTTGTTTACCCTTGTGTATATCACTTATCCTAGCTCACATATATTGTTGTATTTTATACTTGCTAGGATAACTTGTTAATTAGTTTTAATTGGTATAAAATCGGATTAGATTAGCATAAGAACCTAATCACCCCCCCCTCTAGGGTCTAACAAGTACCTGAAATCATGTGTGAAAAGAAGAGCTGAGAGGCGTATGCCATCCCTCCTCACATAAAGTTTATTGTACATGATATTGTGACGCCCCTGGGTTCACACAAGGCTGCAGTCCGAGGTGAAACCAGAAATGTCAAACCTGCCATGCACCACACCGTGCAATAACACGTTTCACCATCACATTTACTATCTCTCTAGTAGAATCAACAACAGGTGTAGGTACAAAGCAAGTAAAGGGTAAATAAACAATACTGGATGAAGTGATAGAACATAACACATCTCATCAACGAAATAAACTGAAGTACATAGTCAA
This sequence comes from Asparagus kiusianus, assembly GCA_022839385.1. NCBI lineage: Eukaryota > Viridiplantae > Streptophyta > Magnoliopsida > Asparagales > Asparagaceae > Asparagus > Asparagus kiusianus. Next base: position 286,686 of record BQKN01064826.1, read on the forward strand.
AGTCTGAAATGAATAAACTGGAGTTCTTAACAAGTCTCAAATACAATAAGTCTGAGTAAAGAAAATAAGGCACACCGCCTTTACAACTTCGAGAATAAACTCTCAAATGTCTAAACCAAAAAGTCTACAGTGGAGCTCAAAAGAAAAATATATCTAAAGTAGACAGCTGACACTAAAGTGCATCGCTATCAACCTGTGATTCTCCGGACTCCTGGCTCGTTACCTGAAAGGGAGAGGGACAACGAGCGTCAAAGCGCTAGCGAGTAACATCACAACTAACCCCAAGGGAAAAGAGCTCGTTGTATAAGAAAATACAGATAATATATAATAGATCTAAAATCGTTGATCTCACTAAGGAGGGTTTTAGTATTTAGAGGTTTATAACATGAGAAAAGGTACGTCGAGCGAAATAATCCAAACAAGGAAACCCTCATGTATATACCTTATATCTCAAATATATAAACTCCTAAACACTAAACCCAAGGTTCTAGTACTGTAACAAAAAGAAGAAAAACAATAAACACTAGAGCATGATTACAGTGCTGTAACATAGTCAACGTGAGTATCACGATGTTAGTTACATGAATATTTTGTCAAAACCTACATAAGTGTCATACCAAATCTACATAATCATCATGTTGTGAAATGTAGTATAATAATCACATACAGGGTTATGAACCATGTCCGAAACAAGAACTAACTATCGTAGTTATCCAAACTCATGGAATAAGTGTCAATTGTCCAACACGAGGACTGAGAGGGATTATAGTCCAACACGAGGACTTCTATGGTTTATAGTCCAACACGAGGACTGTGAAAATGATAAAAGAGCGCTATAACTCATGTAGTGAAATCTGCTCATCAATCTCACAACCAAAAATAGAATATAAGTCCCAAATTTATACCCCAGGTCATCTATCATGCATGGACACGTAGTGGGGCTAATAACCATGGTCAGATAATCCAAACAAACCCCCGAATAGGAGTAAAAATACTCAAATACACCAAAACTACAAGTCTGCAACAGAGGGTTCGGCGGTCGACCGAACCCTGACACCAAAACTTGGCGGTCGACCGCTAGGCATCTCGGTCGACCGACCAGACGTCGCGGTCGACCGAATTGATATTGCGGTCGACCGGAAAGATGTCGCGGTCGACCGAATCGATGTCGCGGTCGACCGGAGCCCTGACACGAGCTCAGCGGTCGACCGCCGAGCGGACAAAACCCAACCTGGGTTTTCTGTCAGCTGCTAAACCTGGAAATAAAATCTTGCGATAACATGAGTTTTAATGAATTAGGAATCATACTGAAGATACACAACAAATTCCCAAGCTTGAAATCTATATTTCCAAAATTTTAAATCCATGAGAAACAAATCCAAAACGTTTTTTTAATAGCTGTAAAGATGTTTTAAACTCTTGTTTAGGCAAAAACTCAGATCTAGATCTTCTTTAACAGAACATGGGTGAGTTTTTAAAAATTTTCTCTCTCTTTCCTCTGTCAAGATAATTAGAGATTTAAGTATTATTTAATTTTATGATACACATAGAAATTAAGAATTTTTTTTGTCCATTCTCACCATGTGAAATTATGATCTTCTTATGCGTAGTCCATTTGGTCGTGAGTGATAAATTTCTACCATTTTGTTGTAGGTAATTGTCAAATCAAATGGTTGAAAGTATAAGCTGAATTTTAGTCCCCTTTTTCCCAAAATACCCCCAACCCAAAACAAAATTATCAAGTTGCCAAATGTAAATACATTTAATATGTAAGGGCAGAATAGGTTGAAGAGCAGCTGAATAGTCTTAGCTGAAATTTGGTCCTCTTTTTTTCTTGAGATACTCCTAACCCAAAACCAAAGCATGAAGTTACTAAATGTGAATACAATCAGAAGAGAGAAAAAAAACAACCAAAGGGGCAAAAGAGAAAATGACTATATGAACAGTATTTGATAAAATTTGACCTGGACTCCTAAAATATTCTTGGGTCCAAAACAAATTTTAGATAGGAGAAATTTTTAAAAAAGCCCTTTTTTCAATTTTATTGGGCAAAATCGACCCTCTCATAAAATAAATAGCAAAACCGACCGAAAATGGTCGGTTTTGCAATTATGGAGCTGCACGGGACTAGTAGTCCCATGCAGTCCGCCTACCCCACCAGCCCCCCATTTCTTTCATTCTTTCTTTCATTATGTCGTTGCTTTCTCTTCTCGTGACCACTCTCCTCCGGAAAAAAAACTAACCTCGTCGAAACCCGCCGCCGACCACCGCCATTTGCAGTTGTCGCCGACCCCGCCGCCGCTCTCGTGACCAAGCATTCGACCCCCGCCACTCTCTCTTGTGACCGAGCCTTCGACCCTCTTCCTAAAAACCCTAGCCTTCGACTTTGACCCCCCCCCCGCCATTTGCAGTCGTCGCCTACCCCTAGCCCTCCGACCTCGTCGCGCCGCCGACACTATCGACCCCCACCGAACCCCCATCCTCAGGTGTGTTTTTCTTTTTAATTTTGCTGTTAATTTTTGAGAGATATATTCATCAAATTTTGCTAGAATTAGGTGAATAATGTGTGATTTGGGAGTTAGGGTTTGGTTTAGCAATTATTTACATATGAGAGGGTTTAGCAATTATTTTTAGAGGGATATTCATCAAATTTAGCTAGAATTGGGGGAATAATGTTTTGGCTATTAATTTTACTGTTAATTTTGCTAGAATTGGGTAGGATTAGATTTTATTTTGTGCAATAGGATGAATAATGTGATTTGGGAGTTAGGGTTTAGCAATTATTTACATATGATGAATAATAATTAGGGTTTAGCCATTATTTGGGATTGATTAAGGTAAAAAATTTGATGTTGATTTATTCAGATATTAATAGATTATTTGCATATGATGGACTGTGTATTTTCAGTTTCGATGACGAAGTCCATACCCATTATTTGTTTCTTTAATGGAAGCCTCGGCGTCGGAGTGAATAATTTGCCTATGTATGATGGAGGTTCTCGGAAAATGTTCATGCTATCTAAGTCGTGTAATTTTGATGGAATGACTAGGAAAATACACAGAGTTACTAAAATTAAGAAAGAAGAATATACAATAGGGTGTTCTTCAACTGTCCGATAAATGAGAGTAGAACTATTGCCGTGGAGATTACCGAAGATGAGGAATTGAATGACATGAAACAATTAGTCGAGAAGCAAGCGTCAATTGAGTTGTTTATTGAGAAGTATCCGATTTAGGAATTTGCCCAAGTTTCACGACCTCAAGGAGAGTTTTCTCGGATGCTTGACTTAGACAACGAGTCGATTGGTTTTATGACATCTCCAAGTCAAGAGCCATGGTCTCAACCACAACATTTAAGTGAGTATTCTATCGGTAGGACGTCAACTAATATATTTAACGACGCTTCAGGTCATGTTACGGGTTACCCACCAGTCGGAGCAATTATAGAAGATGAAGCAGATGATGATTTAGATCATATTGAAGAAGATGGCGTGCAAATTGATAGCATGCATGTGGCAGCTGGAATCGATGATGACGCCCGTTGGATGGAGCAATTTAACGTTAACAATGATTATGTGGAAGCTGAAGATCCGTTGCCCGACGAGTTTCATAATGAGGATTGGATAAATACTTCTCAAGCTGGATTTGTTGATGTTGGTCCAAATTTACAACGACCCGAGGACTTCACTTTTTAAAAAGGGATCTATTCGAGAGCAAGAAGGCACTGATCTTTGCAATCCGAGAATGGTCCATCAAGAATCGGGTCAAATTCAAGCCGGTAAAAACTAATGCAACAAACTACAATGTGAAATGCTTCTTTAACGATAAGAATGAAGTAGAGAACGCAAATGAGCAAGATGAGAGAAATAAAAAATGTCCTTAGTTGCTAAATGCCGCCGTGAGAAAATCATCAAATGGGCAATTGGTAATATGTAGATATTGCGGACTTCATACATGTTGCAATCTGTCGGTGGATGTTGATGATTATTCTACATATTCTTCTTATATATGTAAGCTAATTATACCTGAAGTTAGAGCTGAACTTGATCTGAATGCAGGTCAGATATTTCAGAGGGTATATGATATGCGGGGGATTAAGATATCTAAATATAAGTCATATGATGCAAGGCGGAAAGCGTTGTCTAAAATTTTTGGAGATTGGGAAAAATCATATGAATTATTTCCACAGTATCTTGAAGCTATCAAACGAAATAATCCGGGTACTGAATACGAAATATTATCTGAAGAGATTGCACCGGGTATGGAGAGGTTCACTCGCGTGTTTTGGGCATTTGGTCCTGCTATTAAGGGCTTCACTTTTTGTCGTCCGCTATTGAGCATTGATGGTACACATTTATATGGAAAGTACAAAGGCGTGCTTCTTGTAGTGACCGGTGTAGATGCAAATGGTGGGTTATTTCCTCTAGCATTTGCAGTCGTGGAGGTGGAGGATACGTCTAGTTGGAAGTGGTTTTTTGAACTTATATACAAGTGGATTCCAAGTGTCCGTGCGCCAAGAATAATTATCTTTATTTCGGATAGGATGAAAGGAATTATAAGGGCGTTACATGAGGGTTTTAGTGCACCACATCACCATCGATATTGTTTAAGGCATATAAGAGATAATTTCAAGAAAAAAACAAGGTGAGATTAATTTGCAAAATCTTTTGTGGCAAGCCGGGTGTGCAACCGACACATTAGTGTATGACCATTACAGGGAGAAAATCAAGTCTTTGTCATTAGATGCACATAATTGGATTGAAAATAACTTGAAGCCCCAATTCGAGCATCGGTGGGCATTATGTAAGGATGAGGGTGTGCGGTTTTGCATGATGACGACTAATTGCTCCGAGAGTTTTAACGGCGTTCTTAAAGGAGCACGAGCTATGCCAATACAATCTTTGGTTGCGAGAACATTCTATAGACTAAACGCATACTTCAACAAAAGGCGTGGTGATGGCATAGACTGGACAACACGTTACACACCAAAAAATGAGTCCATTTTGCATAGAAGAATTAAGGCAGCAAGATCATGTCAAATTACCGTATTCAACGACAACGAATGGCAGGTACAGGATTGTGACGGTATCTACACCGTTAAACTATTTGATGTTGATTGCACTTGCACATGTAACATACCCCAACTCCAAAAAATACCCTGTGCACATGTGCTTGCGGCTTCTTCTAATCAGCCGGGAGGTGCTAGAATTCCCAGAAATCGGTATTGCTCGCCTTGGTATTCAACAGCTCACTATCAAAAGACATATAGTGAGAGTTTTCATCCACCTAATGATAGTCGGTATTGGCCTGAATATAATGGACCACGTATAATTCCACCTTAGTACCGGAGACAAGCAGGTCGACCACGATCTGTGCGAATTAGGGGAACCATGGATCAAGGGCGAGAAGGAGTGGTCAAGCATAAAAAATGTAGTCTTTGCAAACAACCGGGACATACTCGACCTCGTTGTCCATCTAGGCACAATAGATAGCAACTAATTGGTAATTTATATCATTTTTTATTTTTATATACTTTAATAAAAAAACTGAATTACTATATGATTGATTATTGACATGTGTATAATTGTATGTGCAGGTTTGTACACCATGGATCCTGGGCCGGTTAGTGATGAGGTCTTATATGACCAGGCTTAGCATCGTTCACATATTATATCCTGTACAGAGGTAATTCAGTTACTTTATAATTGTAATATTTGCATTTACATAATATTGCATTCTTATACTATCATTTGCTGTACAGAGAGGAGGGAGTATCGTTATGGTTGATCATAGCCTCAGCCATAGCCGTTGGCAGTTAGAGGATGAGCGTATCATATCAGCTGTGGGATGGGCCGGCTTCTTGACTTGTTCAAAGCTTCGTTGGATAAAGCTTGATTGGCCCCTACTAACCGCGTTGATGGATAGATGGAGACCTAAGACCAATACTTTCCACTTCCGGATGGGCGAGGCTAGCATTACTCTACAAGATGTAGCCGTGATACTCGGTCTCCGTATAGATGGTCCGTGCATTACCGGCACTGATAGTGATGTATGGCCTCGAAGATGTGAGGAGTTGTTAGGTGTAGCTCCAGAGCCTATGCCTCGAGGAAATATTAAGTTGAAGTGGTTGAGAGAGACCTTCTCAGTACCGTTGCCTATTGATGTCCCCACAAATTTTGGTTGACCAACATGCACGTGCATACATTATGCACATGATTGGTACTATATTATTTCCAGATTCAAGTAAAGATAAAGTGCATGCGAGGTATGTGTATTTATAATATGAATCTGTATTTCATTGAATTAGCTTATTTTAATAAATTGGAATATTGTGAATATGCTAGGTGGTTACCACTCCTCGAGGACTTGGACGCATGTGGTACAAAATCGTTGGGGTAGTGCCGTTTTGGCGTATTTATATAGAGAGATGTCAAAAGTGGCACTTATGCAAAACAGTGAGCTTAAAGGGTGTCTAAGCTTATTGCAAGTATGGGCATGGGAGAGACTTCATTTGAAGCCGAGACTATGCACGCATTTACAATTAGATGGAAAAATTCCACTGGGATGCAGGTATTGTATTTTTTATGTAGTGAATATAACTGTAGTTATCATTGTGGTACTAAATGTATGACAAACATTTTTTTGTAGATGGAAATTGGAATGTCGAAAAATGCTATGACGAGACCCCAGCTAGACAATTGGATTTCTACCGGAATGAGCTTGACCGTATGAAGATTTTTCAGGTAATTCTCACCGAAAAACATGCGCTTTTTCTTCTACATACTGAAAACCCAATTCTGATATGAAACTGCATTAAATTATTGTAGCTGGAATGGGAGCCCTACACCCAATTTCTACCTCAGCTACCCCCAATATGCACAGAATACCAAGTTGTATGGAGAGCTAGAGTTCCTCTTATATGTTTGGAGATAGTAGAAACGCATGTACCGGACCGCGTGCTTCGACAATATGGTCGTGCACAACATGTTCCGCAATTTGTTGAAAAGATAGAGAGGAAGGCAAAGAAAGGAGGCCAACAAATAAACTGGATGATCGTGCATCAAGCTTTTATACACAGATGGAATGATAAGCATTTTTGTATTGTCAACCAAATTGAACCAACTCCTCGGGAATTAGATGACTACACTTGGTATTGGGGCATAACCCGAAGATGGATACTTCATTCGACCATAATACCGGTTGAGTCGCAAAGAGGATATGTGCCCCGTGGTATAGATGGGAGAGAATTAGTAAGTATTTTCATATTTTGATTTAAGTCCATTTTTATTGGTACTTTATGTGTTGAAAAATTTGCAGGTATCAGCAATAGATGAAGTTTAAACTCTTGCAAATCGTGGCTTGGAATTGGCTCGAGCAGGTACGATAAAATTAAATCTCAAATTTACATTCTTTAATATCAAATTTAACATGAAATTTTGTTTTTGAACTATCTATTGCAGGTACAAATCCCTAAGCACATGAACATGTATCAATATATCAGGCTATAATGCAAAGGCTTCAACAAGCCTTACACCGAACTCACGAAGATCGTCATGATGGACGGGAGGTAACGCCATTCGTATATACACGACAACAGCGACATAGTCGAGGACGACGCAGAAATGACGATGAAGCTGGTCCTTCCCAACGTGTCGACGATGGAGCTGGACCGTCACAACCACAAGCGCAACCGGATCACGAACTCGTCGAAGGGCGGTATGGAGGACGACGAAGACAAAGGAGGAGGAGGAGAGTTCTTGGATGTATGTAAACTACAGGTTATATACATTACAAAACTATTTAGGGATGTGATTTTTGGATTTGTAGTCGATAATATCGTGTGATATGTTTGATTTGATTAGTGGGAGTTTGTGGTGTTATTATGTTGGATTTGTTTGTTAGTGGGAATTTGTGGTGTGATGTGATTTGTTTGATTTGAAATGAGTATGTGGTGAAATCAGTATGTAATTTGTTAGTGGGAGTTTGCGTGGATATATGCACAGGGACTACATGAAATGCAGTGGTGAAATGAGTATGTGACTTGTTAGAGGAAGTTTGTGTTGATGTATGCACAGGAAATACTTGAAATGCAGCCAAAAAGTGCACAAAAATGTGCACAGCAAGTGCACGGGACTAGCAGTCCCGTGCACTTCGTAAAACAGCCTCCGCTGCAAAACCGACCCTTTTTTTTTTTTGAAAAGGGTCGGTTTTGCTAATATTTTTCAGTATAGGTCGATTTTGCCCATTAAATTGTAAAAATGGTTGGTTTTAAAAATTTGTCCTTTTAGATATTAAAACTGAAGATAAATTGAAAAAATGGATCACATATCCGGAAGAAGAAGAAAAAAATTCATCTAGCTTTTAAACCATGTTTTTTGTAGATCGTCTCTTATTCGTTGTCTAGGCACAGAAGGAGAGTTGCGTCTCATGTTCAATGTTTCCACCAAAGCAATTTCAAGAACCAAACACTTCAGATTCTCTTCGTCGTCTTCATCTCCAAAATCAATCTCAAGCTCAAAATCCATCGAATTCTCTCTCGTCTCCGCCCTCAAATCATGCTCCTCCTCCTCCTCCCTCTCCTCAGGCCAACAGCTCCACGCTCACGCTCTCAAATCCGGCCTCGACAGCTCCAACCTCTTCGTCCGCAACGCCCTCATCAACCTCTACGCCAAATGCGGTCTCCTCGGCGATGCCCGCTTCCTCTTCAACTCATCAGCCTCCCTCGACACCGCCTCTTTTAACACCATGCTCGTCAGTTATGTCAAATCCCGCAAAATAGACGAAGCCCGCAATTTGTTTGATGAAATGACCCAACGAGACTGTGTCTCGTTTACGACGATGATAATGGGCCTTGCTCAAAATGGGTTTTCGGCGGAAGCCCTGTTGTTGTTTTCCCAAATGGTGGGCGATGGAGCTAGGCCCAATGAGGTTACGCTGGCGACCGTGCTCTCGTCTTGTGCTCGTTTGTGTCGTGATTTGGGGAAGATGGTTCATGGGTTTGCGAAGAAAACCGGCCTTGATGGGTTTGTTCTTGTAGGGACCAATTTGGTGAATTGGTATGGTGTTAGTTCCGATTTAGAGGACGCTAGGAAAGTGTTTGATGAATCGCTGGAGAGGAATACGGTCACATGGAATGCGATGCTTAATGGATATGCGAAGGGGGGAATGGTGGACTTGGCTGAGGATTTGTTTCAGAGGATCCCTGTAAAGGATTTGGTATCTTGGAGCACAATGATTGATGCATACTTGAGGGTGGATATGTTGGATGAAGCTCTTTTTGGATTCTGTGAGATGTTGAGAAGAGACCCAGAGGCAAGACCAAATGAAGTAATGCTTGTAGATCTAGTTTCTGCCTGCAGTCGCCATGCCTCATTAGGAGAAGGAAGCCAGTTGCACACTGTGATAGTTAAAGCTGGATTGGATGGTCATTCTTTTGTTCAGGCAACACTTATACATTTTTATGCTGCATGTAAGAAGATTGAGCTTGCTTGTGTGCTGTTCGAGTCATTTGACAAGGAAAATATTTCGTGTTGGAATGCTCTGATGGCAGGATTTCTAAGGAATGGCATGGTGGATGCAGCAAGGAGTTTGTTTCATGAGATGCCCGAGAGAGATGTGGTTTCTTGGAGTAGCTTGATATCTGGATATATTCAATTTGACAGTTCCGATCTAGCATTAGAGCTTTCTCATGATATGATCAGGCATGGAGTTAAACCTAATGAGATTACACTTGTTAGCGTTCTTTCTGCTATTGCAAATCGTGGAACACTGGAACAAGGGAAATCTATGCATTGCTATTTATATAAAAATAATCAGTCCATTCCTCTAACTGATAACTTAATAGCAGCCCTGATTGATATGTATGCGAAGCGAGGAAACATCAACGGTGCATTGAGGGCATTTTCTTATCATCAGAATGCTACACCTTTCTCGACAACATCACCTTGGAATGCAATAATTTGCGGTCTAGCTATGCACGGTCATGCTGAAATGTCTCTCAAAATATTCTCAAATATGCGAGAAGGGAAATTTGTTAAACCAAATGCTATTACATTCATTGGGGTTCTGAGTGCTTGTTGCCATGCTGGGTTAGTTTCTGCCGGGAGACAACATTTCAAGTCTATGATGAGTGTGTACGGAATAAACCCAACTATCAAGCACTATGGTTGTATGGTGGATCTTGTAGGACGAGCGGGTTGCTTAGAAGAGGCAGAGAGATTGATCATGGATATGCCGATGAAGGCAGACGTGATGATTTGGGGAAGCATGCTCTCCAATGCAAGGACTCATGGCGATATGGAATTAGCGGAACGGGCTGCAGAGAGATTGGCGAGGCTAGAACCAAGTCACGGGGCAGGGAGAGTGCTCTTGTCCAATGTTTATGCAGATGCTGGCAAGTGGGATAATGTGTTTGATGTTAGGAGAGAGATGCAGCAAGAAAGATTGACAAGGGTCCCTGGATGTAGTGGCATTCTCTGATGTCTTTCCAACCTGCAAATAAAAGTTATTATTTTTCTATAAATTTTGCAAATTCTTAAATTTTCTGTAAAATTTTTCAATGTTTTAAAGTCTTTTGGGTTTCAATCTAAAATATACAATTTCTAAAAGTCCTTTGTGTATTTCTACTAATTTTGAAATTTGATTTTTCACGTAAATTCTTGAAATTATGTTTTTTAAAAGTATTTCTACTAGTTGTGAAAATTCTATAAATTTTGGATATTTTCTATAGCTTGGGCACTTGTACATACTTAATTATAACAGTAATCTCCTGAATTATGAGACAATTTAGGACGCGAGAATATTTCATAATATCATCTAACCTTTATCTTTTTTTTTAAATTTAAATATAAAGAAAAAATGATAATATAAAGAATTTAATTTTTTATATGTTAGGTACACAATTTAAATCTTTAGATTGTCAAAATATTAAACATTTGTTTGTTTTTTCTAGTAAATAAATGGGTTTTTAGAGAACTACCCATAATTTAGGCCCTAATTCATGTTATTATCCTTAATTACTCAATTTTTAGAAAACCACCCATATTGAATATTCTAATAACATGGAACCACTTAAGCACTTTTCCATCCAATTCTCCATCCAACAAATTATGTTTTACCCTACAAAGAATAAGTAGTTTTTTGATTCAAAACTTGTGATTTTATTACAAAGAATGTCAAAATTTCAATCGAAACTTTTATTAGTTACACATTTTCAAGCTTAAGGTCAACCAATGTTCAGTGGAAAGATGCTGAATGCAAACATTTATATGGTAGAACTTATTTCTTAATGTTTCATTAATAAAATGGGTGGTTTCTGCGATAAAAGATTTTCGGTATGGAAAATGATGAAATAATTTGATTTATGTGGTTTTGATCTTGATTTTTTTTCTGTGATTTTAATCCAAATCTTCATTCTTCATGAAATTATAATCAGATTATGTTGATTCATTTGGTAAAAATATCTTTATAACATTCTTAAGTTTTTTATTTCTTTTTGTACTGGTGATACGTCGGTTGGTGTTGAGCATGATACCTTCAATACCTTGTTCAGCGAGACTGGTGCAGGCAAGCATGTCCCAAGTGCTATCTTTGTAGATCTTGAGCCTACTGTCATCGACGTAAGTTAGAACTGGAACTTACTGCCAGCTCTATCACCCTGAGCAGCTCATCTCTGGCAAAGAAGATGTTGCCAAAAACTTTGCTCGTGGACATTACACAGGTATAACAGTCCTCACTCAATCCCTTCTTATTTTTGTTTTCTAATTCTTCTGTATCAAAAAAGGATTGGTCTTTTATATGTTACCTCTGGTTATAAGTTTTATTGTTATGTTGTATTGTAGTTGGGAAGGAGATCGTAGATCTGTGTCTCGATCGCGTTAGAAAACTAGCAGACAATTGCACTGGTTTGCAAGGATTCTTGATTTTCAATGCTGTCGGTGCTGGTACTGGATCTGGTTTGGGCTCCTTGCTGTTGGAAAAGGCTTTCGGTTGATTATGGAAAAGAATCGGAGCTTGGTTTTACCATCTGTCCTTCACCTCAGGTACTACTAATCCCTCTTTGGTCATGTGATTTTTCTTTGAGTAGATACTAGTGTCCAGTATATCTTCTCGGAAAACCCCGAGAGGATAAATCTGTTTATGGTGAATTCAGAAGATGTTTGGTGAAGTTCTTGAAGATGTAGAAGATAGGTGGAGAAAGATAAGATAATCAATTGTCTATAAATGTCTATAAATTTAGATGTGTATTACAAAGTTCGCACCAGTCAAATTTGCAACATAATAGTACATAATAGTTTTAAGATTCAGACAATGCACAGAGTTTAAACTTTCTATTAACATTTTTTTTAATTATGCAATAATTTAGCAGTATATACTACACCTACGTACGTTAAAAAAGGTTTTGGTTCTTCTTTGCTTCAGCATGTGGCCGCTGCAAGTGCTTTCCTATAATAAGTGGGCGGCCGGCGGCGGCCGCGTCCCTTCAGTCTCCGCTTTACCTCATACAAGTTGCCATGAGCATCCAACTATGTCCATTCATAGGAGTTGTAAGAGCATCCACCGTGTTCACTTGGAAGTTGGTACCCATTAGAAAATGTGATGTTTAGTTATTTTGCCCCTGCACGCACCCATGTGGATATCGCTGTTGTGGGCCTCTGCCCATCTATGTGTATGTGCCTTGGCTTTGAAGGCTAATGATCATTGGCATGTGGGATCAGGGTGGTGGGTTCTGTTGCTTATGTTTGCTCTAAGCAGACAATTCTTTGAAATATTTATATGATTTCTTCCTATTATATCTGTTTTTTTTCCTTTGCTTAATTATTTTCCAACAGCTGGTCTTTTGTGCTTACTATTATATCACAAATTTGAACCATTTTTAAAATACAACGTAACACCTTATCTATGTAATACCTTTTTTTTGGTTTAGTCCCTTAAATCTTTAATATTTTGAAATTAATCACTCAAAAGTCAAATTATTTCAATTGCTATTACGCCGCCCCAATTCTTATGAGTTGTCTCAAAATTAGTTCCTTGAATCATTGAAATTGCTATTAAGTCCCTCATTCTCATAGTTTATTTCAAATTAATGTCTGCAATCAAGAGTAAGCAGTAGCAAGATACGAAACATGGAGGAACTAATAGCAATTTCAATGATTTGAGGGAAAGATTTCAAAATATTGAAGATTAAAGGGAGGAATACAGCGAAAAATGTACTTTTTTTGCAGATAACATTTATATTTCATTTTCATCTTTTTCTCGATCAGCAATTATCCATCTTATCAATTTTCTTAGATGTGTAGGATTTCTTCTTTAAACTAACGAGGCTTTCCTTGGAATTTTCTGAAACTTTTCATCAGCTTAACCCTATTTTTCCTATTTTACCTTTTTCAGCCGCATTCTGAGTGTATCGTTGTCCGACAATTTCGTAATCTGACTGGTTTCTACAGAAGCTGTGGAACCCTACAACAGTGTTCTTTCTACACACTCCTTGCTCGAACATACAGACGTCGCAGTTCTTTTGGATAACGTGGCCATATACGACATTTGCCGTAGATCTCTAGACATCAAAAGGCCAACTTACACCAATTTGAACCGCTTGATATCTCAGATCATCTCCTCCTTGACCACTTCGCTCGGATTTGATGGCACTATCAATGTTGATATAACAGAATTCCAAATAAACCTTGTACCATATCCTAGGATCCGTTCCATGCTTTCCTCTTATGCGCCCGCTATCTCTGCTGCGAAAGCATACCATGAACAGCTCTCGGTTCCTGAAATCACAAATGCTGTCTTTGAGCCCTCGAGTATGTTGGCAAAGTGTGACACGAGACATGGGAAGTGCATGGCCCGTTGTTTGATGTATCGTGGGGATGTGGTGCCCAAGGATGTTAAAGCAGCAGTTGAAACTATTAAAACCAAGTGGACTGTCCAATTCGTGGATTGTCCAATTCGTGGACTGGTAAGATTAAGCTGCTCTGAATTTTACCTATTATCCATTTACTTATTTTCTGAATTTTTGCATACATGCCTTTGAATATGCATACTAACGTTCAAAATTTAAGGAGCTCCATGTTTATAGCTTAAAGCTTCAATTATGTTTTATTAGCTGCAAGACAACACAGTTATAATAAATATTGATTCATAATGAAAGTGATACAATTTTATTTGTATTTTAAGCTCTAGGTTTGCATACGACTAGAGTATATATTCTTGGAGTAACTTCACAAATCACATTCAGCAGCTTTTTTGTTGCCTTTTTTTATCATTATATGTCGATGAATATCTTGACCTCGGGATATTCCACAAACGTAGCAACAACAAAGATAAAATCTTTTTTTTTCAGTATCTAACAAATTCATTGTTCCTGGCTCATACAACTGGCAACTATTGTACCCTTTTCTACTTTAATAAAACACATTCTACAAACGTAGCTGCAACAAAAACAATATCTTTTTTCATTATATAACAAATATCCACTGTTCTCTCCTTTTTTTTCTCGTGGCTCATACAACTGGCAACTATTATACCATTTTCTACTTCAATCTAGGTTTGCTTTGATCTGCCTATAGTCGTTGCAGCTCTTTTTAACTGCCCTTCTGTCATACTAAACTGCAGGCTGGGGCAACTCATTGCACTCGTTGTGCCTGACCGTCTGAACAGTTTCATCCTCATTATCTTCAGTTCACTCTCTCCAACTTAAGAGTCTTGTTTCAACTACATATCTCCCCCTCCCTTCTCTCTCTCTTATTTCCCACCATCTTGAGATGAAAATTATATGTTTGCTCCATAGTCATCATGAAGAGTTATCCTTTAGACCATGTTTAGATAGAGGACTTGTTTTATCCTCTCTCTCTCTCTCTCTCTCTCTCTCTCTCTCTTATTTCCCACCATCTTGAGATGAAAATTATATGTTTGCTCCATAGTCATCATGAAGAGTTATCCTTTAGACCATGTTTAGATAGAGGACTTGTTTTATCCCGAGATTAATTTAACTCATTATAGTCCTGGGATATAATAATCCAGCAGACTATAGTAGCAGACTATAGTGAGTTAAAATTTTAATAACATGTTTTTGGTGTTAACACCTCTAATACCTATGTTCTGTTTGGAAGCTTGTCATTGTAAGGTGGTATTAGATTAAGGCATAACAATAAATGTCCATAATGCCTCCCTAGCTACGGATTATAGCTTTCATGTTAAAATAATATGAAAAAAGGTGTTAATAATCTACCTAGTCCGCATGTAAATAAGTTCTACTACAATACGCTTCACAAATTTATTTCTTTTTTCATTATATCTTCAGTGTGAGCTTTCTATGTAAAGTTCGTGCTTCTCTCTTTACGTGGTCTAGTTGGCACGTGCTTGCATCAATTTGAGATTGCAACGTAACATCTTATTTATTCATTCCATCTCCTACGCCCACTTGACTGACTTTGCTTGGAGTAATTAATTTAGAACTATGAAACTTCAAATCATCAATTATGTTCATGATATGCCCACCGAGAAAATTTTGTGTTTCGTTTTTTTACCTTTTTTGTTCCGGGTCTTGATGTTCCAGTTTCTTTCTTTTTCTTTTTCAGAGTAGATGATGGAATGGAAATAACCGAAGAGGGAGCCTAGATAATGTTTAGGAAAGTCAAGGGACGAAAGTCTTTTTGAATCTAATCCCAAGTGAAAAATAGTACTAGGACTACAATAACAACCCCCCCCCCCCCCCCCCACACACACACACACACACACACACAAAAAGAACAACCCCGCCCCCCATTTGCTTTGTCCGGAATCTCTTGACTATTTCATTTTAAAGGACTAAATAGTCCTGCCTAATACTCTTCAAAAATTTGAACCAAACACCTCATTATTTTTTTTTAATGAATAAAGGCCTTGGCATCTACGTAGTTTTATAGCAACTTAATGTACTTTTGAAGTATGTTTCAACCATCCAGCATCAATTTTGTGAATAACATCCTGGTCACTCCTCAACATCTTTAGGTATGATCGATCCTACGGTGGCAAATTGCCGCTCGAGTCATTGTGCGTCTTTCTAATGTCAACAACTCTTGTAGGGTTCTGCTTGTTGTTTCACTCATTTGGCGAATAACACAGGTTATGTGTTTTAAATATTTATGCCACTAATTTCTAATCCTTTAGCCCATGCTTTGACAATGGATGAACATTTACGTTCGTAGCTCATTTCGGGTGTAGATGGCTGGGCTGTCTTTATTATTTCTTGATTTTCGTTCTGTAATATAAGCATCATTTCTGAATGTGGAAGGTACTTAATACTTTGGGCTTAGTAACTATAGCATCTTATGGCCTTGGTCGTTTGTCCCATGCTTTACCTTGTAAATAAGCTTGAGCATAGAAAGTGCGAAGTTAGTTTGTTTTCAACGGTTCACACTTTCATATGATAACCTTTGAGGCAGAGCTGTATTACTATTCACATGATGTAAAATTTATGATCACACTACAACGAAGGTTGTAAATTATGATATATTTTTTATCTCCACGCGACACATTTTAGTATTGTACAAATAGATCATGACACATACCAAAACTGTGGGTAGAGTATGTGTGGTGAGCGTCTTTCTACACATATGAGAATGTGTCGCAAAAACTATGTTACATACATGCGTCATAAAATTTGCTATACATACATGTGTCACAAAACTGGTGACATATATATGTGTTAAGAGTAGTGATATATAGTTGTGCCAAGACCATAAATATATAAATAGTATCACTATTCAACAGTATAAATTCCCAGAAGGTCACTCATCCTCAGATTACTTTCATCAAAGCACACTTAAATATAGAGTTGTTTAGTTTATGCATTATCATAATTGTTTAAGCATCGTTATAATTAAAACCTAAGATTTATTCTTTAAGCCCATCAATAGATTCTCACACAATTCATGTTGGACTATTATTATTTTTCAATTATATTTAATTGTATATCTAATGACACAAACATGTATCGCGATTTCCCACATTTTTTATTTATGTCACTATTATTTAATCCTTTACAAATAAAATAACAATTTTATACGTGTTATAAGATAAGTGTAGACACATGCAACTTTTGTTGTAGTGTCGTAACGTGGCTTTGGCTTATGCTAGGTGTCCAACTGGTTTCAAGTGTGGAATCAACTATCAGCCATTAACTGCGGTTCCTGGCAGCGATCTTGCAAAGGTACTGTTAGACCCTAGAGGGGGGGTGATTAGGGTCTTATGCTAATCTAATCCGATTAAATGCCAATTAAAAATAATTAACAAGTATATTCTTGCAAGATGATATATAA